>JAJMBU010000003.1:195093-288036 GCA_030565405.1 Ogataea paraovalis | reverse complement strand
GGGGGGCCGGGTGGCGCCTCTCTGCTGTCAGGGGTTATAGTTAGTTAGATAAGGTTATGTAATGTACATAGTTCACTGGTGGGTCTACTGCTCTGCTAAATGGGCCTAACGACGAGAATATTAGATTAATTATAAATAAAAAAAATAAAAAAAAAGTCTTCGACAAAGAAAAAGAACAAATTATTCTCCTATGCCGGTAAAGGGATATATAAATGATTATCTAAAAAATGTAACTAACAAAGAGCAAGTAGTTTATATGGACTGAAGCTGGGGTGGCTTCTCTGATAAATGGGATACCAATACTGGCATTTTGTACCATACTATTGAAGCAGAGACCAAAGAGTCTGTTTTTTGCCTAAAAACATAAACGGCACCTAGTAGTTCGGTACAGTGTGTATGATGTTTATGTTCCAGTTGAAGCAGTAGAAGACAAAACTGCGAAGAAACTATATATATATATATATATTGTGCGGCGAGTGCTACCATGCTGTTAAAAAGAAAAATAAAAAGCGCAGCCGCATCAAGTTAAGCGGCTATTGTTCGGACGAAATCTGAGACACTTCTCGCGATCAGGTTGCCTCAACTTGACTTAACGTAATATCTGCATGTATGTACCTTGCCAGTGGAAGAACATGTTCAATGCTTACGTTCTGTGGATATATATATATATATGGTACTACCCTCAGATCTTTATTGATATCCTTTTAAGTTAACAAAGGATAATAAATTGCAATTGTACTTTCGATATAGCCGCTTCCCGCTCAGAAACTGTTCTCTTTCATATTTTGGAGCAGTTAATATATCCTTCATTCAGAGCGTCCCCAGTCGACATTAGCCTCCTCACAGCCGGTTTCACAGTTTCTTTTTTCTAAGTGCCAAAGATTGGGGCAACATAATTTACCATATCAAGGAGAAAGTTTCGTCAATCGTTAAAGGAATTGGTCTTATTTAAAGAAAGGGTTTGAACGTTTGCGCATCATCTGATAAGCACTGGTTAAAGTACAAGGAATTTCATTGGTTGGCATTACTTCCTTATCTCAGGTCACTTTACGCTTACTTCTGGTCGATTATTGCTTTGCAATAGTTTTTATACTCCGAGCTCTGTTTTTTTATAAAAATAGTCACTTCAGATGAATTCCGATACAGACCCCAAGGCACTACAGGAGTTAGAAAAGGGAAAGATGATAAGAGTTTTACAAATAAATAAAATGAAATCAATGAAACTAGAACGGTTGAATCAGTATAACTCAAGGCTTAAAGAAGAGCTTGGTAGGGACAGAGTGAATGCTTCGAACAGCTCTCTAATGTAAGGACTTCTAATTACTCAACTCTTTCTCAATATCTTGACTGGCTACTAACACATAATTTTAATTGATTTTAATGAAGGATTATAAAATATACTGAAAAGACCAAGGACTATCTTGTCCCTGCAATCTGGGGAGCATTACCACCAGAAAGTAACAGATATTATCAAGCACAACTGAAAAGTCAGAAAAAGCCACAATCTAATGCTGGTTGTTGTACTATCATGTGATTCTTTACTTTCGTGAGTTATGGGTAGAAGTTGAACTAGTTGAACTGTCTTATATTGTCTCATCAGTCAACCTCAAGGTTTATCATCTACTCTGCACTCTTCGCCTTTTTATAATATTTACTATATTGATGTTTGTTGGTCATTTGAAATTCATTCCTCGTTTATCGATCTCCTCTTCTGTTTAAAAATATACAGACTTCCTAGTATTCTTAGTTTTTTTAAAATAGAGTTTCGACTACATTTAGTATCATAGAATATAAAAACAAGGCCTATCACTCTCTTATTAAAACGAAGTAAAGCTGGTTATATAAAAGATAGACACCAAAAAATCATTCATGGCTGGAATATTTTTGCAAAACATATTTGATATTTTCGATGTCCGATGTGTTCGTTAACTCTTTCTCTACAATTTCTTTAAGTTTCGCTTCACAAGCTCTATATATTATCTGATACTTGTCAGTTTCTTCAGGGGACAGCAACGTGTCCTTTTTCTTATTTGATTTTTCTTTTATAGTTTCTTTAATACCAAGCAATGATACCAAGGATGTAAAAGCACCACACCAAGCTCTAGAGTACATCTCACAAAGTTCCAAAGCCTTCAAATGGTGCTTAACGGAGTTCTTCAAAACATCTTTTGATGAGTCACCACTTCGATACCACATAATATATTCAAGTTCACCAATCTTACTCCAGATATTATAAGCAAACGGATTTCCGACAACAACATCCACCAAACAATGGTGTGCCTTGTCAAACTCGCCTAATTTAGAGTACTCGTCGGCCAACTCCACCCAACATTCTAAATCTAACGGTCTGTAATCTAAATATAAGAGTAATTTCTCGATATACAACTTCCCACCATTTTCCCCTTTATATAGAGATAGCTTTCTTTTCTCGATTATTGCAAAGTCTTCCTTTTCCAATGAAGTAGGTGCCGCTGTCAAACTAGTTGCAGTGGCGGCTTTGGCGTTCTTTACGATCAATTCTTGGGATCCATCCAAAAAATTTAATACATGCTCACTGGTCTTATCTCTATTCACCGTACTCGTTGCTTCTAAGTAATAACTCTTCAAGACTACCAGTTTCTCGGAGTATTTTGTGTCAAATTGGTCGGATAATTTATCCAACACCACCTTTGCCTCAATATCATGCATTGACATCAAAGACAAGAAAAATTGAAGTTCTAATAAGGTATAGTACTGTAGTTTAGTTAATGAAGATTCGTTTGCTTCAAGAAATTGACCATTTAGATTAAAAAACTTGAGTAACTGTGGTGGTGCTAATGTTGCATATTTTCCTGTCCTGTGAAGAGTCAAAAGCCTATCCCTGGTCTCTGAAGTCATGATCTTTCCTAATAATTAATTGAATCCTATTCTTTCAATAGAATTATAAATATTTAAACAGAATAAAATAAAACAAAAGGATTAGACATCCCTTCAATCTCACGCTTATTGAACCAAAGGAATGGTTGATCTCTGAGGTCAGTGAAAGTTGAGATTCAGTAGCGGCGAGTTCACAAAACTGGGTTGAATGCTTAGATAATCAATCATAAGCATCGATTGAGTAAATAATTTATTCTTGCCAGTTATTGTCTGTCAATTCTGATCTGTGAATCTGCCACTCCACTTTGGAGCAACGTTTATATAATAAATACCAGAACAAAACTGTTATACACATGCAAATAGACAACGCTTGTGGTTTTAAGCGACGGAGTCTGTCTGTTAGTCGATTCTAATATAAGCAAATTTCTTCATTTTCAGGGCAACAATCTATTTGCAAATACAAATACGTATATACATAGACATACAGTCAATAAATTCAGTCTTCTCCTTGGTGCTCGTAATTCTTGACGACACTTTATAGAATGGACAGCAGCAAAGTTCATGTTTAGGAGCACTACTTAGACATCGATTACCATCCCAGTGAATGTGCATCAACTGTTCAATAATTATGATTACCTTCATTTTAGAGATCAAATCGACGATAAATACAAACAATAAGTATAAGAATAAATATCAAAATAGAGATCCGAAGCTACCAATCTCAAGCTTCAGGCTTCAATATTGAAAAGAAGTTTGTTATAATCGTCAATAGCTTTCCTAGCACCCTTAGAATACTCATTCTCATATTCTAGAGTTTCTAACGCAAAGTTACGTAAAGCTTCGATACCGCCAGCTTTTTCGATATCACTTGGTTCCGCACATCCATCATGCTTTGATTCGCCAACAGATAGAGGAAAGCCTGGGAAGTCTGGAGCAACAAGCTTTTTTAAAAATGCTTCTCTTTGAATGAACGCGTAGTCGGTATTGTTTTTACAAATAGGGGTCGATGGAATGTACATGACTGAGGAATCCATAGACTTGGAACATTGGGGATCGACAGCGTGGATCAAATCACAGTGCCAGAACACCATATCACCTGGATGAACAGTGGGGGTAGAAGTCATGAGCTTTTCTAATTGCAGCCCAGGATGCAAAGTACTGTTGTATTCCTGAGCTTTCCCTGGAACCGCACCTTGAAAAGTGGATGAATCAAGGTTGAGCTCATCGTTATCGTCAAAGAAAGGTCTCATTAACATGTAAGCAGTTACTTCCTTAACTAATGGAGCAAATTGAATGGTTCCTTCACCAGGTTGAATATCACTCATTGAGATCCAGCCTTGGTAAGTTCTGAACATGGTGCAGTTACCTTGAGCATCGTATAAACTACTTTTAGCATCAACTCTGTGTGTTGCATCATAAGCATCATACTCCTCCCATTTTCCATCCCATATTGGCTGATAGCACTTAGAGTAGCTCACATCTTCCCATCTTTCGATGCTACCAGCGTCTGAATGTGGACCTAAAGTGAACAAATTATCACCTGGCTCTCTGATGCGTAATCTATCAGCATAACTGATATTTTGGCCCAAACAGATTTTAGTATCTTCACCGGCATGCCATAATTTGTTCATAAAGTTCAATGTGTTTATCAATCTTGGGTGTGACCTGGCTTTGATTTGGGGCTTAGACCAGTACAACTCGTAGACAACTTTAGCGTGACTAGGGAAACCAACAGTTTGTGGATTCTTCTTAATATAATCTTCAATCTCAAACTTAAAAGCTCTTGCTTCTTCTCTTGGTATCACATTTCTGATGATGACACAACCTCTCTTCAAAATGACTTCCCGCTTTTTGGGATCCAGTGCATGTAGTTCAGAAAATTCAATGGATGGGATAATAGAAGGTCCTGTTTTGGAAATCTTCTCAATCTCTTTACCTAATTTTTCTTTCAACCTTAACCAGCTGACTTTGAAAGCCTCTTTATCATTCACTAATCTATTTTTAATTTCTGCGTAACTTTGAGGTAAAGTATCTGTGTTAATTTCGCCATCCTTTAGGGAACTGAAAACAGCAGAGATATCACCTTCGGCATTACCAGCAATATTACTTAGGTCAGCACGAGGAAATCCTCTCAACTTCAAAACTGGGTTAGGGTGAGTTTGTTCCTCAAAGGGTGTGATGGAAGTAGCAACAGAAATGGGCATTTTCAATGATAATTGTTTGCATGAACTGATTTGCTTCCCTGAAATCGTTCCGAATGAAAAAGGAGAAAACCAAAACAATTTATACAAATTTTATCTCATTTTTGCGATCGGGAATATAGATGAACATTCTGGGGTAACCTATTGAAGCGGAGCCGGAATCTCCCTTTCTGGAAGTGCTTTCTCCGCTCTGGTTTTATCGAGGTTCCCCACAAAAGCTGCCAGACACAGCTTTGTGAATAGCCCGGACCAGAAGTTTTTCAAAAACTCAACAGGTAAATTTATCGCTTGGTTTTTGCCCAATAGATATGCATGAACATTTATATAAAATATAATAAATTTATAAAATTGAAACATATCAAAGGGTCTTTATATACGGTTCACCGCCACCTCGAAAATCGGATCTAAACTACTACTGCTGAAAGGAAGCGGATTATCAATATCCTTTTTGGGAAATTTTTTAAAGATCGATCAATCTTAATGATTAATTTTTGAGAGCACTACATCTCTGCACCTTTTCATGAACCAAGCGTAGACCCGAAGGAAGGGGCGTATAATAATTGCATGCATATCATAATTAAGCCTAGATCTGAGATTGCTTAATTATAAGCATAGGTTTGCCATCGACTAGTTTAAAGGAATACCAGCTCTATATAACTTTTTAGTTAAAGTTTTAATTTGAAATGACTTCTTCATTGAATATAAGGGCAGCAACGCATGCGGGCTCTTGGTATACTGGCTCACAGACAAAATTGAATCGCCAGTTGGACGAGTTTTTGAAAGAGGCTCCACCTCAGGTAATTGGTGCTAGAGTGCTAGTTGGTCCTCATGCCGGTTATTCTTATGCTGGCCCAACATTAGCACAAACATACAAGGCATTTGACTCAACTAATATAAAGCGTGTCTTCATTTTAGGACCATCGCATCATGTATACTTCAAGAATTCGGCCATGACCACCGCCTGTGACATCTACGAAACTCCTTTAGGAAATATTGAAGTAGATACAGAAACCATCAAGGAACTTCTATCATCGAATCCCAAGATTTATAAGTCAATGTCTCTATCAGTTGACGAAGATGAACATAGCTTTGAAATGCATATGCCATTTTTATACAAGGTAACACATACTCTACCACAAGGAGTGCCTAAAGTTATTCCAATTATGATTGGATCAACTGATGAAGCATTTGAAAAACGGATAGCTCACTCTTTGAAGAAGTATTTTGAAGACGCTGAGAATGCTTTTGTTATTAGCACAGATTTTTGTCATTGGGGTTCTAGATTCGGTTACACTTCGTATACCACTAATGCTGATATTTCCACTTTAAAAACACTTAGTGGTAGTTCGAGCCCACCAAATGAAAAAGGTAGTATACCAATCTACAAGAGCATTGAATTCTTAGATAAGAAGGCAATGGAAATTGCATCTTCGGGATCGTATTCGTTGTTTAATAAGTATCTCCGTGACACCGATAATACCATTTGTGGTGCCAAACCGTTGAGTATCTTGCTATCCCTTATGGAGTCAAAGGTGCAAGAAAACGGCGACGATGGGCAATTTAGATGGATTGGATACACTCAGAGTTCTCATGTCTTTTCACCACGTGATAGTAGCGTGAGTTATGCTAGTGGTTATGCCGTTGTTTAGCTAGCGTGGGATTCATATTTAAAGGCTTCTATTTATTTATTGTTTTGTTAAGTAAGGTTTTGGTCATATATATATATAGATATATGCTTCTTTGGTTTTTTGGTTTAACGGTTATTTTTTTCACAGGGGATTTTAAGTTTGTTTTTACATTCATTCATGGTTGTTTCTTTCCAGTTATAATTATATAATCCAATCGATACCTAGGGTATTATTTTATGGGACTAATTTTTGTTGTATGCGGTTATCATTCGTGTAGCTCAGCGGGTCATAAATTTTATGTCTTGTGGCTTTGATACTGTTAGAGCCCCGACAATTATTTAAAACGAATTGCATTAACGTAACTTTTCTTGTAATATAAACTATAAAAAGGCATGTTTCATTGCTAGGTATACTGTGAACAATTCTAAGTAATATCAGCGATACCACAGCCAAAAAAAGTGTGTGTCAATAGTCTACTACCGCATTTAAGCAGTAGCAGCGGCAGCAGCAGCAGTAGAACTAGCACAATCAGTACCGGTTGGTTCAGTACTCAATGAACAAGCAGACAATGGAGCAGTCAAGTACTTACCGTAGTCGGACCATAGACACCAACCACATGACAAACAGTCATTGACGTAAGAGGAAAAGGAGGAATCAGACGAACACATGTCTTTGGTATTGTAACCAGATGCAGAGGAGGCGTCGTTGAAGTTTCTTGAAGCCAAGATCAAGTAACCACAAGCAGCATGACATTCATAGGTAGCTTCAGCATTTGGCAATGGCAAAGCGTTAGCAATAGCGAATGCTTCAGGATCAGAGTAAGCTAAAGGGGAAGCTAAAGCGGCAGAAGCAAAAGCAATAGCGGAGGTAGCAACAGCAGAGAATCTCATTTTGTAAATTGGTTTGTCTTGTATCAAGTTTGGGTGAAAAGTGATCTGAATGAAAAGAAAGTGATTAGAAAAGAATCAGTTGAAGTTATGTTGTGGGGATTACCACTCATATTTATGCCTTTCAAAAATTAAAATAATATCACATCACCTTCGGTTTGTTTAAATTTACTCTCCATGCAAATCGGATGTCTCGATGGTGGTAGCCAGTAGTCGGAGGAGAAAGTAAAGTGCATCGCTGTAACAGAGAATAGTATTCCGACAGAAGAAGTAATTTTTGCTTAAGAAAACAGAAATTAAAGATTGTTAGCATAACTCTGAAGAAAAGTATTTTATCATCGATGTTTGGACTGCTAGGATTGTAGTTGCTCTCGTACCCGTCAACTTATCGGGAAAGGGGTTCAAACAATAAGGAACTGACATGACGGTTTCTCGATAGTTCTGCTAAGTTTGGATAATGTGCTGATCCTTTTTAGAATTTGCAAATCCACGAAGTTACTCATAATATTATCATTAATTTCATTACGATTTCAGCTTTTATTGTAGATGAAAGAGATCATGTGATTCACATACTCATTAACAGAAAAGGCACCAACGCAAATAGTTCTAAAATTAGCAGATAGGTGTCAGATAATCAACTTATTGAATCAACAACTTAAATTTCAGGATCTATTAATTTAATGATATTAGTAATAATAGTTCGGGGTAGAACTATTTCAATTTTGCTATCCTCCCTTCCCAAGTTCAATAATGAGCCCTAGCGGCCTCTCATTCTCAGGGGAATGCAGCAAAAAAAAATTTCAACTCTTAATTACAGCAATAAATACGTTGCCCAGCATCCATTCCGGGAGGAACAGTAAAACTACGAGAAATTATAAATGGGATCCAAATTCACAAATCACTTGATTGGCCTTTACTAAACACAAAATCACGAACTTGCATTATGATACTCGGCCTTCTCTATTGCCTAGTAAGGTGCTGATTTTTTTCAAAATTGTACTACTATTTTTTTCTAATGATACTATAAGAACCATAGCATTCATTTATGTACAATTTGTTCTCTTTACTGTTCTGGGTAAAGTGAGCTGAAATTTTCCTCGAGTTGGTAATCTGTCATTTACACTAGCCAAAATAAACCCGGTATTACCTAGTTCCAGGGACAGTGATATTCACTTTTTTCCAAGACATTCCTCAAGCTATGTGGTGACTGTTGCCAATAAATATGTCCGAACAGCAAGTATCAGGTCATGCATATTTTAGTAAAGGTAGCAAAACTTTTCATGCTGACCCGAAATTTCCAAGCTGAACAATATTCTTATAAATATGCTTCTCATAAAATTTATATCATAGCCAGTATATAACTGTAAATAATCTTGCTTTCCCGCTGGTTCATAGTTGACTTTTCCGAATCGTCTACAAATCTGAGGTATCTCTGGAGGCTGGGAAATGCATTATCGCCTGGCTGCACCCCGTATGCACCTCTCACCCGCGGAATCCATCCCCTTGCAGCCGGGCTCGAATAGAAAGCCCCCGACGCACTTTCAAAAGGATTTGCGTCGGGGTCTAACCCGCTAGTAACCTGATATATATATAGAAATTTTTTGGAAATTCCTGGACAAGGAATCAGTACTGGGTAATCTGAAAGGGGGGAGGTTGAATGCCTTGGATCGGAGGTAAGTTTGCTTTCTTCTCACACAATTGATTCCTTGATTGCTTCTTGAGTTAATATTACTAAAGAGGGTTAACACAGTACCATCAGACGGAACTGTGAAATTTAGAGACGATTAAGCTGAAAAAATGATTCATATTATATATAAATATATACATGGATGCTATTTGATAAATGTGTGATTCAGTTTACTCGGGGGTGCAGATGCGTTCGGTATTCCTATTAGTCCGTTTGAAACTTTGTCTTTAAATATATATATATTATTTCTTATATGGCTAGTCCAATATTACTATTCTTATTTCATCAGAGCTCATCCCCGAAAGAAGAATTCTCTATTAGATAGATAAGTGCTATTGGACATTATATAACAATTTTGATGAGAATAGAGTATATACCCTAGACTAGAATAGTCTCGTAGGAACGTGCAAAACCCAAAATACTCGTTACCAGTACTATATATATAAATTAATTTGTATTTTGGTTTAAGCTTTTTACCACTTTCGGATATTGCGGTCAACAAGCAAGTGATAATAGGCCGGTGCATTTTCTTTTTATATAGTTTTTTTCCTCGCCATATAAATTCATGATATTCAAAAGGAAATTAACTTAAAATTAATTAAAAGTTTGTTTTGTTTAATTGAGTATGCAGAGTCTGAAATTAGATGATATATATACTACAAGAACCGTTTACGTCCGGCAGTATATCTGATTGATGGGGCACACCTTTCAAATTCAACTCCCATTCTTAAACTTCCTGTGACATTTCTCTTAGATTCCTTAGAATGATTCCAAGTAAAAACCTTGAATGCGAAAAGTAATTATCTAACTAGAAATCATTACGATATGCTACTTAATTTGAAAAAAAAGATGTGGAATCTCAAAAATTCAGGTATTATAAAAAGGGAACGATAGAAAAAGTAGATGTCAGCTAATCACTCAACAAACAAATAATTAACGGATAAAAAGACTAATATAATTCCATCAATCCACCTATATTAGTAAAGTAGCAAGTAAAACTAGCAAACCTAGAGATGAACTTCTCAAAGCATTAGCGCCTGCTTGGTAGGTAGAAACCTGATGGACTGAACTGGAGGGTGATCCTTTACCTGAGCCATTACCATTACCATTTCCATTTCCATTTTTGTTTCCGTTGCCATTTTGGTTACCAGTTCCAGCATTTCCGTTTCCATTTTGGTTACCAGTTCCGGCATTTCCGTTTCCATTTCCGTTTCCTTTACCAGATCCTTCTCCCCCAGTACAAGTTGAGCAATGAACAGTGGCAACTCGTGTAGATTTAATCAATGAAGTAGCTGTAGTGGTAACACTAGTGACCTTTTCATGGGTAGTGTACTGTGTGGAGCAAGGCTCAGTCACTGTGACAGTTTTGCCTTGTATCTCTGTTTGGTAGGTGGTGTAAATGGTAGAGCAAGGTTCAGTAACGGTCACTGTAGCTTCTGATGTGTAAGTCTCGGTAACAACATAGCCTGATTGAGCAGTCGTTGTGTTATAAGCAGCCGTTGTGTTATGAGCAAGTGAGTTACTCGAGTTTGCTGAGGTTCTTGGAACGGCACTTGAGGCGAAAGAAGATGGGGACGAAATTGAGGACGCAGAGGATGAGCCAGTGGATTCGGGGGTGGAACTTGTAGCAGTAGGTTTACCTGATGAAGAAATGGATGAAACTTGTGAAGCACTTTTGTTTGAAGCAGGAGAGTTTGATGAACTTGCAGAAACAGCCGCGGTAGCAGAGGAAGCGTCCTGAGAAGTTGCAGGGGTCGAAGCTGGGTTGGAAGTTGTAGGAGCTGCCGTAGAACTAGAAACCTGCTGAGAAGATGGTTCGGCAGAACCTGCTGCACTGGATGAAGCAGCTTGAGAAGTTGTAGGGGTGGAAGCTGGGTTTGAAGTTGCAGGAGTAGAAGTTGGAGCAGAACTAGAAGATAGTTGAGAAGATGAGTTGGCAGAAGATGACTGTGATGGTACACAGAGTGTACCAGTTGGTTCAGTACTCAATGAGCAAGCAGCCAATGGAGCAGTCAAGAACTTACCATAATCAGACCATAAGCACCAACCACAATCCAAACAAGCAGGAACTAGCTTTTCAAAGTCAGAACCTGGAGTACACATAGAGGAGTTGTAACCGCCTAAAAGTGGTCAATAAGACGAAGTTAGTATGAGGTTATATTATCTTCTGTTACTTTATAAAGTAAAGTCACTTACCTCCGTTTTGATATTTTCTTGAATTGATAATTAAGTAACCACAGTTAGCGTGACATTGAAAGGTAGCCGGGTCATCTGCTGGTTCTGGTAAACCATAAGCAGCGGCGAATGCATTAGCTTCAGCAAAAGCTTCTGCTTCAGCAAAAGGAGCTGCTAAAGGAGCAGCAATGGCACTGGATAACAGTAAAGCAACTGGAATGTATTGTCTCGTGAAAGTTTTCATCTTGAGTTAATTTAACATGTATACAAAAAGGTATAGACGAGAGGTGAAAGTAGTTTTAGAAAGGATTATAGGTTCCTTTTATCTGCCAATATCAAATTAGAAATGATACAGATTTATCTAGCGTGTTTATGAGTAGCAAATAGAAATAAATGATGTTTACTCTTGTTTATGTTTATGTCCTAAATCAGGCAGGTAAACAAACCTCAGCTGCTTTGTGAGTAGTATTGGAGATCCCCTTTTTAGTGCTTGAGCACCTGTTAATTCGAATTTCTAAGGCAAGTTAAGCCTGAGAACATACAAGTTTTCTATTTTATAAAGCAATTGGAAGCACCATGGTTCAACATAGATGGAATAAGTGCTTGCAAATTCCGAGTAATAAATGAACAAAAAAAAATTACTTCCTGGAAATATTTCGAAGAAATTAAACCATTTAAAATTCTTGCTTATTTAGCCTCTTGACTTTAAGTAGACATTTTTATCCTAGGTGATTGCGCATCTTGCCAATGAAAGGAGAAGTAGGTAGACACTAATAGTCGCGAGTACAATTTGAACGACAGATTATTGGAACCCCACTCAAGAGGCAGAAAACTGTGCAACTGCTAAAAGAAATAAAAGTCAAGCATTTGAATCTCTTTCCGCTTGCATACTACGAACAAATGCTTAACTCAAAAGGAAAAACTGCAACACAAACATTCATAGGTAAATAAGTGGTCAATATTCCATTCTATCTACTAATACCTGTGCTTTTATATGCTCAAAAAGAACATGTGAACTTATATATATATATATATATATATATAATAATATTATTAATTGATCGTGGAAGATTATGTGTCTTAGTCAAAGTTTGATGCTAATTATAGGGCTTGCCCAGATATTCGACTCGGGGTACCCAGCAACATTATTCTCCAGGTTGAGATTTCCTTATTGAAATGCTGCGGAAACGCGCCGCTCCCATAATTAAACAATAGATATGATTAGAACGTTAGCTTGGCCGTTAAATGCGAGTCTGTAAACCGTATATCTGTATAGCGTCGATCTGTTTCTGTTACATGAAAGGCAAGAAAATAAATTCCGCTTTCAACATATACTTTCACTAAACAAACTCAGATCCATTTCAAGCAATGTCGTAGAAATAGACATGTCATAAAGCCAAACTATCTGGGCCTCTGTATGTTCCAAGTATAGAAGTAGAAGCCTTTTTGTGCTGTATAATAAGGCTCGCGTAATATGTTTCTGTTCAAAAATATACATGCATGGTTTCAGAAAACATATTTCCACTTTTGTAAACAGAATTCTTTTGAGGTTTTACTGGAAACATCCATGAGCAGCCTCTAAATAAAATTGAGGTAGTAACCAAATTTGAGTTTAGTCGCCCCAACATCAGCAGCAGTCCAGCGCACTTGGTCCTTTGCACATATACACATGGTTTGAATGTTTTTTATTTTTTTTTTTTCTTTACTATGAACAAAAATCGAGTTCTACTTATGTAGAATTGAGCTCATCAAATTTCTGTAAATCAGGTATTCTGCTAAATGCTTATTTTTATCGTAAAAGCGACACTTGAAAGTTTGAACTCTCTTAATAGTTAATCTAATCTGGAGTTTTGGCAGTCTTCTCCTTGCCTTATTCATTACCTTTAAAGGCACCTTTTTACATGAGAACTATTCATATACCACTGCTTGTATATTTACTTTTGAAGGATAACAAAAGAAATTAGCTCAGTATGTGGATATAACAGAGTTTCTCGCAAGTGCGGTCTATCATCTTGTTGTTTTTCATAGGGAGGAACTTGAATCCTCTAAGAATATTGAAGATCCCAAATTTTGAGGTTTTGTTGTGCTTTGTGAAAGACTGTTGGATAAATATGAACTGTATGTAATGTCCTCTCCTTCTCTGTAAAACATGGGAGAAGAAGGATAGTTTGAGATGATGGGGTCATCACTCGTTAAAATTGTTGCTCTCTTTTTTTGCTGCTCCAGCTTATTTCCAATCCAATAACTTTCAGGACTATTTCCATCTTCGTCGTTCTGTTTTAATGATTTGGTTCGAGGGACTTCATAGGTCTTTATTCCATCTGAAGTAATTGCACTCCACCCACTACCTGTTGAACTGCTAACTAGATCATAAACAACGTTGAATTTAGACTTTTCTAACAGTTTTTCTAACATTGAGGGGCTATAGGATAGTTTTTCGGGTATTTTTGAAATAATGGGATCCTTTTCTGAACTCTGATTTTCAACTTTCTCCTCATAGCGATCGAAATTTATGATTGGTCTATTTTTATCCTTTCTATTATTGAACAATTCAATTGCCCCCTTTGGCAAACGGTTTTGATTTAAAACCTGGACAGAATTCATTAATGTCGGTTAAATTCTGTCAACAATATGATTTTTGTTTTATAAAAAAACGAAAATTGAAACGTCCTCCAAAAATACCCTTACCTTTTACTGAGAAAGGGGCTCTCTGCCGTATGCTCAGGGATTATTCCGAGTTATGGGCTATATGTAGTAATTCTTTAAACAGACCAAACTTAATGCAAAAAAAGTTTTTATACGATGTAAAGGAAAAGACACTGTTCAAAAAATAATAGCTTGCTAAACCGAACTTAACATATCCTCTTTCTTCTTCGATACTCTTCCCCTTTTTCTAAGTTGCACATGAGGAATACAGATCGAGCTGTTAAGTCACCATCTTTAATGGTGTACGGATGAATGACCTAGTGCACTGTGCGCGCGCACGCGTACGCCAAGATCAGTTCTTTGATCACGTGCAATTACCCAATTTTTGAAAAATCTGTGTGATGATAAACTATATTCTTGCTACAATCTATTGTACTGTAATGTCAATTTCGGTTGAACCAACTCCATCTTACTGTAGTTAATTTATTTTAGTTATTGTCATGCGTCTTCAGATCGTCTTATTTTTTTTCATTTTTTATCCTTGAAATATAAAAACCTTTTAGTGACTTATTTTAATATCGGTATCTTTTTTTTCACCCTTGCTTTTTTAAGGAGCAAATTTTTCAATCACAAATTGTTATCCCGGGGTAATTCATAGTGAATTACTAAGAACAACTTTCACATAAAATATTAAGAAAATAAGATTTCCATAAAAGATGCTTAAAAGGAACGCATCTACTATATTTAAGTTTCCAAGAGCCCACATTCGGGCTTTTGGAACATCCATGGTTCTATTGAAACCAAGACCAACAACATCTAGAAATGCTTCTGTATCATCAAACGGTTCAACTTCAAGATCATCTAATCCACCAATGTCCTTCCCATGCTTGGAAAAGCTTGAGAAAAGATCGCAATCTTTAATTGAAAATGGACCAGAACCAGCATATTCGAAAATTACGAAAGATAATGTTGAAATATACCACTCCAGTGAACCAATATTTCTAGATTATGGTGGTTACTTGCCTGAATTTCAAGTGGCCTACGAAACATGGGGTAAGTTGAATTCTGATAGATCTAACGCCATTCTAATTCATACCGGTCTATCGGCGTCTTCCCATGCACATTCAACAGAAAAAAATCCTAAAAAAGGGTGGTGGGAGAACTTTATAGGACCTGGACTATATTTGGACACAAACAAGTACTTTGTCATCTGTACGAACGTTATTGGAGGTTGTTATGGATCCACTGGCCCATCATCAACTGATCCATCAGATGGAAAGTTATACGCAACTAGATTTCCTATCTTGTCCATTAGCGATATGGTGAGAGCCCAACACCGGTTAATCAAAGAACATTTGAAAATTGACAAATTGTATGCATCAATGGGATCATCTATGGGTGGCATGCAATGTTTAGCTTATGCTCACGAATTTACAGATGAAGTTGAAAAAATAATATCCATCTCCGGATGTGCCAAATCGCACCCATACTCTATCGCAATGAGACATTGTCAAAGGCAAGTGCTAATGACTGATTTGAATTGGGCAAAAGGTTTCTACTATGATGGTGTTCCACCTCATACTGGTATGAAGTTAGCAAGAGAGATTGCTACGATCACGTACAGATCTGGTCCTGAATGGGAAATGAGATTTGGTACCGAAAGAGCTGATCCTGATAAACAGCCTGCTTTCTGCCCTGATTTCTTGATCGAAACATATTTGGATCATGCTGGTGAAAAATGGTGTCTAGAGTATGATCCAAATTCATTCCTATACGTCTCCAAAGCAATGGATTTGTTTGATATGGGATTCACTAACAGAGAAAGATCATTGAAGAGTAGAGTTCAATCTGAGGAAGCATACAAGAATAATACCCTTATTTCTGATGACAAATTGGTGTACAAACGTTTTGACTCTTGTGGGTTTACAGAGCCAATAAAGGAGAACAACAGATCAAGAAGATTATCTTCTGAGGAATCCAGAAACGATTTGAAACAAGGTTTATCGAAATTTGCCCATAAGGATGTGTTGGTGATCGGGGTTGAATCAGACATTTTATTCCCAGTGTGGCAGCAACGTGAGATTTCCAAATTGTTGACCGAAGCTTCCATTGCCAACGGAGGAGATGGTTCGAATATCAAGCATCACGAATTGGATCAAGAAGATAGTTTCTATGGCCATGATACGTTTTTATTAGCATTGGACCATATCGGTGGACCTGTCAAGTCATTTTTGGGTTAGTTTTGGCAATATGGTCTGTTTTTTTTTGTTTTTCTTTTAATTTAAGAGGCCATTTTTCTTCCCCCTTTAATTGAGTCTCTTTATTTCTGCACGCATTGTTTTCTTTTTCTAAGTCTATTACGAACTATCGTATGTAATGAAATAACGGTATTTTAACAAAATAAGCTTTTCTATGTTATATTTATTGACGAACTAAAACCGAGTCTAACGAGTTTTTCTTTTCAATGATTAAAATTTACTTGTATTATTTTATATATAAATTCGATGTATATTTCTATTTACAGTCGTCATGTGACATAATCTTTAATCTGATTTCGATTGATCCAAATGCATTCTTTCACTTAATGCTCTTCTGAAAGCTCTCTTTTCAGCTCTCTTTTGTTTCTGCTTCTCCTCTCTCTCAACCTTGGTCAATTTGACCATTTGTCTACCTGGCCATATCTTAAACTCATCCATATAACGTTTATCAAAGTTAAATTCCATATGGACAGATTCATCGGTTAATCCTAATTTCTCAATACTCCAGAAATATCTTTGTGGGTTATCCAATTTCAAGTATCTTAAAATTCTTTGTCTCTTTTGAGTTAACATTCTTGCTCTTCTAATCTGATGAACGTCTTGTGGATGTTGCTTTATATGTTCCATCAAAGTATGCAATTTCACGGTCATAACAGCTGCTTGGACGTCACTGGAACCGGTATCACCTTCAAAGCGGGCAAATTCTTCAGTTGCAAGTTTGATCAAGTGCTTACGTCTATCATAAAATGACGAATTTTCAATATTCAAAATGCGCATGATAATATTCTTTTTTTCTTCTTCTTCTGTGGAAATTCTCTTGATGGCCTCTTCATTATGGCCCAAGAGTGAGTTAGACCTCAAGATCTTGGCCTCCTTTGCACCATGTAACAATTTTTCAACCTCATGAACTTGGAAACCTTTGATTAGAACACCAGGTTCTTGAGTTTCAAGCTTAATTCTGTTTAAAAATGGGTTGTTTGGTCTACCCAACACAGGATCCACATTTTCTCTTTCTGTTTTTCTGGTGAGTTGTAAAGCGACGTTCTTCTCTCTTCTTTGTCTAGCTAAACCTTTCTTCGTTGGTCTTGCTGGGCCCTGCGAGATAGCCGAACTGTGAAATTGATTGGCTTTAGGCAAAGAGGTAATAATTTTACTGACACCTCCCTTCCCCTTTGTTATGTTGGTGAACAGTTGAAACATTGTAAGTTAGACTCCAATTCTACAAAGGGACGTGTTGCGTGGCAATTACTACCCGTCTTGATATAGACCGATCACCTTTAACTTCCATTTCATCATCCTCTTCGCACCCACAATGGAAAATTTTGGAAAAAGGACGGGTAACCTTTTTTGGAGAAAAAAGAAATGGAGTCGATCGTCGTCATTGTCACAGGTCGGCGACTCGCTGGCCAATCAGCTGAAGATACGGTGTTAGCACGACCTTCATGAAAAAATTTTCACCTTTCATTTTGAGCGTCGTCCAGTCTGTGATCTTCCTATTTATTATTCCTGCTGCTCTCTTCTTTCTGTTCTCTTTCACTTTCTTTCTTTTTACATATTTTACTCTGTCTAAAGCTGTTATACTCTAATACAAATACCTGCAAAAACAAACAATGAAGTACATCCAATCAACCGAAATTTTAGAAATCCCAGAAGGTGTCACCGTTCAAATCAAGGCCAGAATCGTTACCGTTACTGGACCAAGAGGTGAACTATCAAAGAACTTGAGACACATTGACGTTACTTTCATCAAACTTTCAGACAAACAAATCAAGATTGTTGTTCACAACGGTGACAGAAAGCACGTTGCTGCTTTAAGAACTGTTAAATCTTTGATTTCGAACTTGGTCAAGGGTGTTACCATTGGTTTCAAGTACAAGATGAAGTTTGTCTATGCGCATTTCCCAATCAATGTCAACATCATTGAGAAGGATGGTGATAAATACGTTGAAATTAGAAACTTCTTGGGTGAAAAGAGAGTTAGAAACGTTAAGATTTTAGAAGGTTGTTCTGCTGAACTCTCAACCAATGCTAAAGATGAATTGGTTGTTTCTGGTAACTCATTGGAAAACGTTTCTCAAACCTGTGCAGATGTTCAACAAATCTGTAGAGTTAGAAACAAGGATATCAGAAAGTTCTTGGATGGTATCTATGTCTCTGAAAAGGGTCACATTGTTGAAGAAGCTTAATCAATTTAATGTTTTGAGTTTCATTTTTTTCTTAGTTTTTACTTCTTATGCTTTTTTATAGGTTTTTTCGGCTTTTTTGTGCTTTTAGTGTTATTCCATTGGTTTATTTTTCACAATTTTTGCGTTTTATGTGCCGGGTGCTATATTACGCAGGCGAATCGTTACCAGCTCCATTTTAAGGGTGAGCTACCTACGATTGCGCTACTGTAGTCTTTTTTCTTCCATTGGTTTATAATTGATGGATTTAGGAGATGTAGCTTTGTTTTGATCAATTATAGTTATTGATCAAACTTTAAAAGTAGTTCCCTCTTCAGAATATCTATTTTTCTGCTATTGTTTATTCTATTCTATAAATCTCTCTGATACTTTAAAGTTCCATGATAGTTGTGAATAATCCATTAATTAAATATCTCTGGATCGTAGTCAATTACTACTATGAAAATGACCTAGCAGTATTTAAGCTGGAACTTGGCGGCCTCAATTTAGAGATCGATGATCGAATAGCCATTCTCCTACCAGTTAATTCAAAAATGTTCCTTATATAATATCTTTGACGAATACATTAATTTATTCAAAAAAAAAAGGTGGGATGGTCCTGTTTAGAAGCTTAGTAATGACCGTGTGCATATTGTAATATTTCAAACAAGTGATAGAGTTCTAGCTTTCAGCGCTATAGGGGGACGCTGCTAAGAACAAGTTTTACGGTGGCGTGTTTTAACAGCTGAATGAGAGCTGTGGAGCTGGTAGCCTACAAGGAGCGACTCTGTATGTCCATCTATCGAGATCTATATCCCACATTACAATTAAGCTCCATCGATTGAGTTTAGGCTAATTTGCACCTATAAACATGATCATCAACAAATGCCATGTGGAGGGGTGGTCAGCTGTCAACAGATCGACCCATTTTAGAGCGAAGCAAAGATCTTGACTTCTTTGCTTCCCAGTGTGAATCGAGTGGGGGCTCGCAAATGCCCAGTGGGCTAACCCTATCCTCAAACTGCACTGCCATAATTATTTGACGTCCCACCAGGTTCTGCAAGTATTATCGCTGTTTTCTCCCTTTTTGTTGCGTGAATTTGGACCGTGTGTAAATTTCCAGATGCTTGTCTTGCCTGTTATGTCTGGAAGCTTTAGAGTCTTACAAATTATAGTATATATATTATATATGGGGGAGTCGAGAGTCTCGACTTCAAACTCAGCGGCTTCGCGTTCTCTATTTTGCAGCCGTGCTGCCGCTCAGCTGCAGAAGAAGAAGGAGAGAGCTTACGAATTCTCACTCTGTGATTGGCGTCCATCTGGGTGCTGGATGTTCCCGCACTGCCGGAGTGGAGTCTACAGGGCAGGCAGCACACGGAGTCGGAGAGGGTGAAAGACAGCACGGGATGAGGGTTCCGTTCTGCGTTCTCGTTGCCGGTATTATGATGGATGGTGTCACCTACTTCGATAGAATGGTCGCACCCCACTCGACGGTGCCCACAAACAACAGACTGCAGGAGGGATATACAGATAGAGACGCTGATCAGATCACCATTAGTCAACCGTGTGAGGCATCCAGCCAGAAGCCCCCCCCCCCCCCTCGAACGCAGAGTCGTGGCTGGAAGCCTGGTGACTGCTGACTGATATAGCCGTTTCTGCTTGGCTATGGCATATCATCATCATTTGCATGCGTTTCGCCAACAATATCGGCATGATGGATTTTCGACATGGCTCTATAAATTTGTTGCTGCTCCCACTTTCTCCATTGCAGCTTTTTATTGTTTATCTGCCTCCCTCCTTTGAAATCTGACTCATTCACTAAGACTATATTTATTTAAGTTAAACCTATCTTGAGTCAATCAATTACAACATGTCTGCCATAATTGCCCCAAACTTCAAGTCCTTTTACATCGCCGCTCTTAGAAACCAGTCTAGAAGATCTGCAAATTCGAGGTTTGCAATCGGAGCTTTGACTGCCTTAGCAGCAACTACTGCTTATCTTTACAACAACAACAACAACAAAAACAAAAAAAACAACAACTCTCCAAAGAAGTCATTCATCGCAGCGGGAGCTGCCTCTAGTGCATCGGAAGTTGCAACCAACGTTAGAGAAGCATTAGTCAACGTCAAATCATTTAATGATTACCAAAAGATCTACAATGAAATTGCCTTGAAACTGAGAGATGAGGATGAATATGATGATGGTTCATATGGACCTGTTCTTGTCCGTCTAGCTTGGCATACATCTGGTTCTTACAACAAGTCCGATAAGTCTAAAACCAAGGGAGGATCTTACGGTGGAACCATGAGATTTACTGGCGAACAAAAGGATCCAGAAAATGCAGGTTTGCAAATTGGACGTGGATTTTTAGAGCCAATTAAAAAGAAATTCCCAGATTTGTCGTACGGTGATCTATGGACCTTAGGTGGTGTTGTTGCCATTCAAGAAATGAGTGGTCCACAGATTGCATGGAGACCAGGTCGTCAAGATCTGTCTGAAGATTGTGTTCCTCCATACCATAGATTACCAGATGCTTCCCAGGAAACCGGTGATTATGTGAGATCAGTTTTTGCAAACCGTATGGGATTCACTGATAAAGAGATGGTTTGTCTAATTGGTGTTGGTCATGCTATCGGTAGATGTCACACAACTGCATCGGGATATGATGGTCCATGGACTTTCTCTCCAACCATGATTTCAAATGAATTTTTCAAATTGTTATTGAATGAAGAATGGCAAATTAGAAAGTGGGATGGTAAGAGACAATATGAAGATAAATCAACAAAGAGTTTAATGATGCTTCCTACAGATATGGCTCTGAAGACCGATTCTAAATTCAGACAATACGTTGAAGAATATGCAAATGATGAAGCTAAATGTATGAGTGATTTCGCTGACGTTTTCAGTAGGCTATTAGAACTAGGTGTCAAGTTCCCAGAATCCACAAAGAAGATGGTGTTCAAGACTTTAGATGACCAAGACATATAAATTGGTGCTCCTTTGGAGAAGCTGTTGATCTAATATTCGCAGTCCATTCACCCATTTATTTATTTATTTCAATTCGATGTATTATATAGAAAAACATATATAGATAAATTTTATGTGCTTGTTTGTTTAACTTAACTGACTACACTGCATACTAGTTCTCGAAAATATCGTAGATAGTTCTTGGTGTCATCTACTTGAGATTACGGCTTGTCTTAGGTAACAAATCCTCTATCAGCCGCTTCGGCCGCAAGCTTCCCACAAACTCCAAGTGAAAGCAAAGCGAGCGGACGCCGGGAAGGCAGGCTGCCCGGGCGTGGGATCCCAGCTGTGCCTACCTCTCCTCAAAAGCCATCACAACTATGTTTCCAGATCTTATACCAACTCGAATTCAATTTTTCAACAATCGCAAAAGAAGAACAAACAACGGAAAACAAAAAACAAAATGGTTAAGCCAATTATTGCACCATCAGTGTTAGCGGGTGACTTTGCCCAATTGGGTTGTGAATGTCACCGTATGTTCGAATCCCGTGCTGATTGGGTTCATTTGGACGTTATGGATGGTCATTTTGTTCCAAACATCACAATGGGTCCACCGATAATTTCCTCGTTACGTAAATCAGTTCCTCGTGATCCTTCTCAACCAGGTAAGTTCTTTTTCGATTGTCATATGATGGTCAGTGATCCTGAAAAATGGGTCCCTGAAATTGCTGCAGCTGGAGGAGATCAATACACTTTCCATTATGAAGCTACCAAAAATCCACTCACTTTGGTTAAATTGATAATTAAACATGGTATGAAGGCTGCTTGTGCCATCAAACCGGGTACACCTGTCGATGTTTTGTTCCCGTTAGCTTCATATTTGGATATGGCTCTAATCATGACCGTTGAACCTGGTTTTGGTGGTCAAAGTTTCATGCCTGAAATGATGCCTAAGGTTGAAGAACTTAGAGCTAGATTTCCACTCCTAAATATTCAAGTTGATGGAGGATTGGGTGCGGAAACTATTCCGTTCGCTGCTAAGGCCGGTGCTAACGTTATCGTTGCAGGTACTTCTGTCTTCAAAGCTGCAGATCCAACAGCAATGATTCAATTTTTGAGAGATCATGTCAGCGTAGAGCTACAGTCAAAAGGTCTCCTTGATGAAGATTGATGATCCTTATATATAAATGGTTTTAGTTTTAAGATATAGACAATTAAATTTTAAAGTGCAGTTTTACATAATAGCAACGCTGGTTTACGTAAATTCAATATTATCACTAAACGTTATCGGTATATTATATTAGTAGTGGTATCTCGAGAAATTATTGTCCCACAACTAAAAGCAAAAGAGAGGGCAAACAACCAACGAAAAAAAATCCCTAAAAAGCGTACAGATCAAGCCTGAATTGAATCATACGTATGCTAGCAATCAAGTAGTAAGCGAGTCCAATGCAAACGATTTAAAAAATGGAGATGATGAGTATAGAGATCAGATTTCATGGCAAACTTAGAAATACGGTCCTCCCAATGTAGTACCGTCACCATTAACGGTAGCAGCGAACGATCCAGCAGCGGCATCTTCCACAACGGCCCAAAGGGCATCTCTCACAATACTTTGTTGTGAAGTAGTTTCTGCTTTTGTGTTTTTGTTTTGTGTCTCAACGTCAAGATCCATACTTTCTTCTTGCTTAGCAGCTAAATCCACTAACAACTGATCGGTGTTTAGTTTTCTAGCACTTGCATATTTCTTGTTTCTTTCGATCTTCTTGGCTCTCTTGTTTGATAATGTATGTTGAACCAGATTCTTACTGGATCTTAAGGTGGCTCCTGAATACACTGCTAGAGCTGTAGATTTGACTGGCTTTTCAATAGACTCAACACGGTCTTTACTGATAACTCTGGCTGAGTTTCTTCTTTGAGACTTCTTTTGACGGATGAGTGTATCCTTTGGTTTGTTAATGGAGTTTTTAGAAGGCATTTTGTCGATTATATGTATTCGCTGGCGTATGTTCTGATTGAAGACCAATAATACAGACTTTAAAGAAAGGTTTTACTAAAAATTTTCAAAAAAAAAAATGCATGCATGCATGAAATAAATTTAAAATTTAAAAATTATATAATAAAAAAATTATTGTAATTAAATTAAAAAAAGCGAAACATCCATACACGGGATATTTTTTGAAATTGCTAATCGCAATTGAAATCAAAAATTAACATCAATCAGCTTTTTCTTCTATCCTGGCTGACACTTGCCAATGATATACTATATTAAAATACTTATAGACGAACGAGATCTTATTAAATTATAACTTTGAAACAATATTTTTATCAACTTCAGATCTTAAAAGTTTAATAGTAGCTGCCTGGTCCTTTGCTTTAAACACCGAGGTTCCTGCGACGATAACGTTAGCACCAGCTTCAGCAGCCACTTTAACAGTTTCCTCCGTCAACCCACCATCAACTTGGATATTCAACTTTGCGTACTTGTCTCTCAATTTCTTGACTTTTGGCATCATGTCCTTCATGAATTTTTGGCCACCAAATCCAGGTTCAACGGTCATAATTAAAACCATATCTACCGAGTCAACGATCTCCAAAAACGCATCATCGACGATGGACTTAGGTTTCAAAGCGCATCCGACTTTCATCCCATTTTGTTTGATCAATTTGATAAGTTCCTTAGGACTTGAAGTGCTCTCGTAATGGAAAGTAAACTGAGATCCGCCGAATTTGGCAACTTGTTGAACCCATCTCTCGGGTTCCGCCACCATCATGTGGCAATCGAAAAAGAACCTTTTGTCATCTGGTAGTAATTCACGTAGTTGTTGAATGACAGGTAATCCGATCGAAATGTTTGGAACGAAGTGTCCATCCATTATATCGATGTGGATCCAGTCCGAATTGCTAAGAAACAATTTTGACACATCTTGACCTAAAGTGGTGAAGTCTGCAGAAAGAATCGATGGAGCAATGATAGAACTCAATTGACTGGTATTATTGCTGCAACTGTAACACATATTCAAAAGCAAACTTGAAATATTTGATCTGAAAAGAAGTATAAATTAGGTAAATACCGTTAAGCAATGAAAAAAAGAAACAGTATGGGATTAAAAGAGAGATAAAGCTATTCAGACCTTGTCCTCCATCTTAATCCCTCTCTATCTGTGCCATGCTCTTTCTATAATGGCAATTCATATATACGGTTGGTTAACTGCAGCGTATTTACGCCAACAATGCTCGACTCCGGCAGCAGCCATTATAAATTTGCAATCGTAGGCTATCCCTTTTTTTCGGCGTGAGGCAGATCTCTGATCTCATTATGTGTGCTATTATGTAATACTATGACATTGGATTTGTCGTGATGGGCACATTTTCCTCTTCGGTATTCTCTGCTTCAAACCTCCTTGAGTTTTTCTGTTAGAATATACGATTAAAAGATTTGAATTATGTATCTGTAAATAATCAATGAAGATGGAAGAGATAAGAAATTGGCAGAAGTGTCACGCTCTGTAGTAAATAGTGAATACCGTAGTTTATCTATAATAACGCTCCATTCCAACGTCGTCGAGGTTCTCTTCAAAGTCTCGTAAAGTTACACTACATATTTTATTGAATCCATTTCTTAATCACTAAACACTAATCATTATTACATAAGAAGGTCTACTTGTTCCGTACAGGTTTCACAAATGAACACCCCACTTCTCACCTTTAAGGAAGAGATTCTCCTCTTCAGTGCTTTCCACAACTAATTATCGGAGACATTGCCCATATTCTTAGATCAAATTGATTTCACCATTAGATTGGTTTAGAAAGATTGATCCTCCTTCTATCTTCTCAGTAGGATCGTGGCTCCATCATTTATATATAGCAGTTCTCTTGCCTTTCATCTGATTTTGTTATAAAACTTGGCACCTTTTGATGTAAGTAACCTCCCAATCTTCATCAGTTAATCTCTCAAATGAGATTAGAGTTTTTAGGTTCAGTACAGAAAAGTGAGTTCTTTAGTTTTAAAGTACTAATATATGCAGTACCTTTCTCAGTAGTCAACTTTTCCCAGTTGATTGTACTCAAGAGTATACTGGTTCTGTCCGACTTCTTGTACAACCTCTTATCACTCGCAATATGATGAGTTGTGCCTAAGTCAAATTGCAACTATTTTTGCTGGACACAGATAACTTGATTTTAGATTTACCATCAGTATCAACCTCTCTTCATACCCCTATGTTCAACAAACACCACTTTGCCAAACCATTTTCAAATAAGCCTTCAGGAACCAAATAATTCCCTTCATCTCAGAAGAATCAAGGTAACAGTATATTAGTCATCCACATTATTCCTTCTGTCAATCTACTTAGTGCGGCAGTTTTTGGAAATATGCCCCTTCTTGTTACAGTTGAAACATACTTTTTTGCTGTTACCTTTCCATTTAGGTTTCTCAACCCTATTTCTTTTTTCATTGTTTCATTTTTTGCTTGTAGTGATCATAAAAATCTACCGTTTTCAGAGTCGGAACCAATACTATACATTTCTTTATATACTCGGATTTGACGTTTCAATCGGCAGGAATCAGCTTTGGCAAGTAGCTATCTACTGTGGTTATAGAATCAAGGTTTATGCAAGGGTATGCACGAATTAGTCGAAAGTGCCAAAATCACTGGCTTTGATCGCGTAAAAAGGGGCACGATTCTTTTTTGTTTCCTGTGGAAACTCAACAGTCTACTATTCTAATACAACAAAAAAGTTTTGTCAATCAGAATTCCATTTCAAGCCGATTTCTGGGTCAAATTCAAAGTAGATGAACGAATTTGAAGCAGTCTTCCGAAACTTTACATGGACGTATAGCGTTGTTGCTGAGGTATCAGGTGTAGCACTAGTTGCGGCTGCAGTCAATACAACATCGTATGCATCCTATACCGGGGAGGAGCTGATCAAGATGAATGCTGCCAAATCAATTTGTGACGCTGCTGGTCAATACTGTACCAGACACAATATTCAATGCACTTCATTTGAAGAATGCTTCAAATTCTTGTATGAATATGGTCGTATCGGATAAGCCTTAAGGTGGTCAGAATACAGTTTTCTGTAGAAATTCTCACCCGGTAATGCTTCCTTTCAGACCTTCTGTTCAGTGCCCTCACAATGGACCTTCAGGTGTGATTCAGATATCGGTTATTCAGGTGTAGTTTGGAGGTACGATTCTTACTTCGATAATATCGTTTATTATTTTAGCTATTAAAAAAACACGAATGCAAGGAGCGTTTGTTGGATTGATTCTTTGATTGATTGACAGATAGCTAGACAGCATAACAGCAGTTGATATGCGTTCTCATCATTTGTTTAAAGGGAAAAACTTAAGGAGAGATTGATCTTGAATATTTGTGGTTCGTTTTAGAAAATTTTGTTTGTCTGCTTAGCCCAGAGCTCTAAAGAGTTTTATTTGTTATACATTTCGCTCAATATAAGCACTTTCAAAAACTATATTATAATTTACCCGCAACCAAGTCTCCCCGACAGACAGTAAACTTAAGCACCATACGCTCCCCAAAAATCTATGAAGCGGATCATTTGTGGGAGGAGCTAAAAAATAGTGAAGCTCCCTTATCTGCAAACATAGTTAATAACGAGCAGGGATCAATCTGATTAAGAATAGTAGAAACAAAGTGGAAAGAATAATACTACCAACAATTCGGATATAAAACCAAAGACTCAATTTACCCTCTCTATGATATTTGGTCAACAATTGGTTGACATTCGTAAATTTACCACTAGAACTTTCAAAATTCTCAGTAGCCTCCTTCAATATCACCACATCACTTTTAATCATTTCTTGAAATTGGAATGCTTGTTGCTTCAGATTGGAAACCATAGATGGCAATACATCTATCAACTCCTGTTGGAACGTGTCTTGGTAATTATTTTGTTCTTCGATGGTTTGAATTGAATCTAATTGCGACGGCGTGTTTTTTGTAGTTAATAATCTCTTCCGTAAAGTGTCTATTGATTCTTCTTCAATTTCTTTCACTTGCAATTCTGCATTATCCTGATTCAAAACACTCTGATTATGATGACCTTGTTCGCTTTGTTTCCGGATTGCAATTTCTTGTTCTCGTTCGTATTTTGCGTGGTTGATCTCCAACCTATGTTCAATCTCAAAAACTAGATTGCTCAACAGTTCATCTACAGAATTAAGTTCTTCTGTTTGATGTTTAAACTTTAAATCCTTGTATGTGCGTTTTCTTATATAGTCCAAGTCTTTGGACAGT
This sequence comes from Ogataea paraovalis, assembly GCA_030565405.1. NCBI lineage: Eukaryota > Fungi > Ascomycota > Pichiomycetes > Pichiales > Pichiaceae > Ogataea > Ogataea paraovalis. The sequence continues at coordinate 260,305 of JAJMBU010000003.1, read as the reverse complement.
TTGTTGATGGTTATGTAATTGGTGAATAGCTTTGAATCATCCTTGTTCATTACGGCAATACTTTCAAGTGCCGAATTTATTTGACCTATCGCGTGCGTGTACAATGATGGAGCAGCCATTTTCTGGGAGATAAGGAACGATTTGCTAAATATCAGTACTTTCGAATGTAATTATACCTGGAAAAGGAATTCCAGCCCACAGAGACACTTGCTTGCTTTTCGTTTCAATGACTTCGACTATATAAAAATTGATTCGGCCCAAATTTCTAGTGCAACATGCACGCATGCGGATCGATCAAGAACAGCGCGCGCGCAATAGGCAAAACAGAAAGTGCAAGGATGAAACAATAATAATTATTATCTAATACATTACATAAATATACATAAACAATTAAAAAGCTTGTATTAATTCTTTCAATTTTAGTTAATACACGATATTTGATACCATATGCTTCTTTTAACCTCGAGCAACCAATATATGGAATAACAGGACGGATGAAACCTAGACTAAGCAATTTTAAGAGCTTGCTGCTATGGAATAACTGGATCTTTTAATAATGAAGAAAATGCCTAGGACGGTCAATGCTATAATCGGTAACAGGAAGTGGGGGCAAGACAGTGGGACTTTGCTGGTAATGCTTCTCTAGAAGTGAAACAATCAATTTATCAACATCGATAGTAGCAGTAGATGACGATGCTTTACTACCATTAAATGTCCAGCGATCCCCTAGAAAACACAACTATAGCAATTTTACAGTTAGCCTCTGAATGTTATTAATATCATCAGTTTTTTGAGATAAAACAATCTTCTGGTAGTCTACAATATAAAATTGAACATTGGGTATGATCACTTGGAGTGCATCATAAATTGAAATGGTTACTCTTTTGGTTGTCAGATTATAATTAGTCACAAGAATATGTGCATATATATTCATCTAAGATTCGTAACTGGCCTGTCGCTAGATTATTACGCAGAAAGCAATAAACTTTTCATTTAAACAGTCAGTCATATTGAATAATCAAGGCCTAGCGTAATACCTAATGTTGATTACCTATGATGGGGATCTACATAGTCATAATATTCGAAGTGGAGATGAGAATCAGTGGTACTGAAGGAGTCCCCCCTACACTAGAGTCTCTACAAAACGGGGCAACGGGATATTTAATAGGTGATATAATGATAGTTCCACACGTACGTAATTAAGAAAGCTGTCACTCCTACAGGTATATTTAGATACGTTAATATATATATATATATATATAGTACAACAAATACAAACAAATGAAAATAGCATGACAAGCTTTGTTTACAATGTAAACAGAAAACATGAATGGTGCCACTACGACTCATGCATGCTACCAACCAAGCTACCCAGAAGCGCAGCTGGCTACCTATCCAGTTCACACCAGATGCCAACAATAAAATGATCAGAGCACGACACTGCAAAAATCTGTAGACACATCGGACTCGGGGTAAGCAGGAGCTCCGAAGCAGCAAAAAAGGGAAACCAAGAGATGCAGACAATTAATCTGGAGTAATAGAAACTTAGCGTGCATGGATCAATAATTATAACAAATTGTGAAAAAACTTAATATTTAATAAATATTTGGCCATTGAAACACCAGTACACCGACAAACTCACCAATATGGATGGGATTTTCAGTATGAAGGATGCAAACCCGAATTCGGGATAGCACTCGTTCCCGGGGTGCACCTGCCAATAAGAGGCAGGGAAAAGTTGCTTACTTGTCTCAAGCAAGGGACCTTGGCGAGCTGTGATGAGCGGCACTACTGTATCATCAACTATTGCGAAAGGGAGATGGGATAAATCACCCGGGTACAGTTAAGCATTGTAGTGGTTTTCTGAGGCAATAAAACAAGAAATCAAGGGGACTGGACTCCAATTTACTCAATATAGAAAGAATTCCAATACCAGAATAATTGTCCATTTAAATTCACAACTCGAGAAGCTCGTGTTATCAACAACCCAGGGATCCCATACGTAAACGATAATCATCACCTCGAGATATTCGTGTATAACCAGATATATGGCTACACACTTTCAAGGCTGTGCTCAAAAGACCTGCATGTGGGATAGCTTTGGTCTCACCGTCACGTCCCCCGCGCAACCGGGATTTAAAACACACTACGTATAGCTCCCATTCGGCGAGCGTCCTTTCTCCGTACACGCTTTTTGATTCCCCTGTACGTGAAATGAGTTGAATTATTGGGTGATGACCGCCTCTGAGCGAGCATAACATGGCTCACCGGGTGGCAGGACAGCATTATTCAGACATTTCAGTAGAGAGTGCCGTTGTACACTCACGTAACAGTCTATATAGCAAACGGGTCGAACCCAAATAAAGGCCCCAATCCCCCGGCACAACAACCCCAGCGGCGCGGGCGTGCCAGCGTACAATGACAAATTATCCCGTTCTCATTGGCCCAACCCGCGTCCCAACTTCGGCCGCGCTCCTGGGGAAACGAGCAGGACTCCTAATCACCACCATCCATCGCGGCCTGTCTTCCTGCCAGCCCAGCCCAGCCAGCACCCCGAGCGCGGCCTGCCCCCCACCTCCCGGCTGACAGCAGCCTTCCGCCGACGCCGCCGCCCACAGAAACTAGAAACTGCCCCCCCAACCGCTCTCACGGGGCCGATTTGCAAACTGGAGATGATTGTCATGTATTTTTAATTTTTTTTTTTACTACTATCAGTAGGGACGCTTCTCCATCGATCAATCAAATCGTATTATATATAATCAATCAATTCCCTTTTTTTACTTGTGTTGCGTTTCAAATCATTTTTGTGTTTCTTCTGTTTCGATTCTTTTTTTCCTCCTTTTGTCTTTATACGGATTCATTTTATAATATCGACTAGCATCGTATTATAATTAAATTAAAATCTATTATACACATACACATACATCATGTTATCTGTGTCAAGATCGGCTAGAGTGCCACGTTTCTCTCGTGGTCTAGCAACCGTTTCAAGTCTGACCAAAGACTCAAAGGTCCACATGAACTTGTTGGAATCATACACATACATCAACTACAAGAAACAGCTTGAAAACGTTAAAATTGTCAAGGAAAGATTAAACAGACCATTGACCTATGCGGAGAAGCTATTGTACGGTCACTTGGATGACCCTCATGGACAAGACATTCAAAGAGGTGTTTCTTATTTGAAATTGAGACCTGATAGAGTTGCATGTCAAGATGCTACCGCTCAAATGGCTATCTTACAATTCATGTCTGCTGGTATGGATTCTGTTGCCACCCCAACTACCGTTCACTGTGATCACTTGATTCAAGCTCAAAAAGATGGTCCAGCTGATTTGGCTAGAGCCATCTCCTTGAACAAGGAAGTTTACGATTTCTTGGCTTCTGCTTGTGCTAAATACAACATTGGTTTCTGGAAACCAGGTTCTGGTATTATTCATCAAATTGTCCTAGAAAACTATGCTTTCCCAGGTGAATTGTTAATTGGTACCGATTCCCACACACCAAATGCCGGTGGTTTAGGTCAATTGGCTATTGGTGTTGGTGGTGCTGATGCCGTCGATGTTATGGCTGGTCTTCCATGGGAATTGAAGGCTCCAAAGATCATTGGTGTTAAGTTAACTGGTAAGATGAGTGGATGGACTTCTCCAAAGGATATTATCTTGAAGTTGGCCGGTATCACTACTGTCAAGGGTGGTACTGGTGCCATCGTTGAATATTTCGGTGATGGTGTTGACACCTTCTCTTGTACCGGTATGGCTACTATCTGTAATATGGGTGCCGAAATTGGTGCTACCACTTCTGTCTTCCCTTACAACCACTCCATGAAGGCTTACTTGGATGCTACTGGAAGATCCGATATCGGTGAGTTTGCAGACATCTACCAAAAGGAATACTTGTCTGCCGACCAAGGTTGTGAGTACGATCAAATCATTGAAATCGACTTGAACACTTTGGAACCACACGTCAATGGTCCTTTCACTCCAGATTTAGCTACTCCAGTCTCTAAGATGAAGGAAGTTGCCGTTGCTAACGACTGGCCATTGGAAGTTAAGGTTGGTTTAATCGGTTCTTGTACCAACTCTTCTTACGAAGATATGTCAAGAGCTGCTTCTATCATTAAGGATGCCGCTACTCACGGTTTGAAATCAAAGTCCATCTTCACTGTTACTCCAGGTTCTGAACAAGTTAGAGCCACCATTGCTAGAGATGGTCAATTAGCCACTTTCCAAGAATTCGGTGGTAAGGTTTTGGCTAACGCTTGTGGTCCATGTATTGGTCAATGGGATAGACAAGATATCAAGAAGGGTGACAAGAACACCATTGTTTCTTCATTCAACAGAAATTTCACTGCCAGAAATGATGGTAACACTGCTACCCACGCTTTCGTTGCTTCTCCAGAGATGGTTGTTGCTTACGCTATTGCCGGTGACTTGAGATTTAACCCATTAACTGACAAATTAAAGGATGCTGACGGAAATGAATTCATGTTGGCCGCTCCACATGGTGATGGTTTACCTTCTAGAGGTTACGACCCAGGTGAAAACACTTACCAAGCTCCACCAGAAGTGAGAAGTGCCGTTGAAGTTGCCATCTCCCCAACCTCTGACAGATTACAAAAATTGACTCCATTTAAACCATGGGATGGTAAGGATGCCTACAAGATGCCAATCTTGATCAAGTCTTTGGGTAAGACAACCACTGATCACATCTCGATGGCTGGTCCATGGTTGAAGTACCGTGGTCACTTGCAAAACATTTCTAACAACTATATGATTGGTGCTATCAACGCTGAAAACGGTAAGGCTAACCACGTCAAGCACCACTACGATGGTACTTACGATGGTGTCCCAGAAACTGCTGCTAAGTACAGAGATGCTGGAATTAAATGGGTTGTTATTGGTGGTGAGAACTTTGGTGAAGGTTCTTCCAGAGAACACGCTGCTTTGGAACCAAGATACTTGGGTGGTTTCGCTATCATTACCAAGTCCTTTGCCAGAATTCACGAAACTAACTTGAAGAAACAAGGTCTATTACCATTGAACTTCGTTGAACCAGAAGCTTACGATAAGATTAACCCAGATGATGAAATTGATTTGATTGGTATCACCGAATTGGCCCCAGGTAAGAACTTGACTATGGTTGTTCATCCAAAGAATGGTGAAGCTTGGTCTACTCCATTGTCTCACACTTACAACAGTGAACAAATCGAATGGTTCAAGTATGGTTCTGCTTTGAACAAGATGGGTGCTTCTAAGAAATAAATCCTCACACAAAAACAAAAAAGATTACAAAAAAATCAATGGCTAGAATGCTGATATTTGCACAAAGTCTCTCTTTTTGGGTGTTTAAACTTTTTTGACTGTTTTTTTTAATAAAAGACTCGAGGTTTTTTTTTCTTGCGTTGTTAATAGAGATGAGTTTTTCTATTGATTAAGAGAGCCGAATACTATTTTCATCATTTAATTTTATTTATTTTTGCTGTCAGCACATTTGTTTTTTTCTTAGTTTTTAATTTTCTGTCTATCTTTATTCTTGATTTTCATATTGTTGGTCTAATTCGATTTGCGTCCTTTGATCATCAGTACTTTATTTATAGTTTATAGTGTTTGATTTTTTTAGTTCAAATTCTCCACCATATATTGTTATATATATCATATATTTATATCATATTCCTTCTAAGTTTCAATTAAACCAGTTGTATAATAAGTTTTGTTTCTATATAAATGTTTATGTATTGATGAAACTATCTCTCTATATCTTCATATGATACCACCATTAAGCACGACGGGTTCTTTTTATTCATAAACACATGAGTCAACAGAAAGGAAATAAATCATATCTTCTGTTATCTCGACAGCCACCTTTCCGCCGTTGTCTCGCCACTGATCCACATCGTCGACCACAAACCCTGAAAATCCCAAAGGTCCTCTATCACAATCAGCACAGGTTAGAAACCTACTGAACTGGACGTCGACTTTTTCTTCGACTCCCTTAGAATCGACACAAGATAAAGTAATCAACGAGCGTGGATCATTAACTGGTCTACTCACACCGATGTTATCAAAGTCCCACATACTTGGGAACTTGTAGAAATTTTGCGTCAAACAATCTCCATTTTCAGGAACATTAAAGTATCCAATTTCTTTAGATCCATCACCGTTATCTTTGATGTTCAAAAACTTGAATTCAGAATCCTGCGAGTCTGTCGTAGTTTGATATTTGGATATGCTTTGTGGTGCCTCTAAGGCTATTATTCGACCTTGACAACTGTCTTGAACTTTAAATGGACATCTAAGAGTATACTTTGCAGGAGTATCTATTTTCTGAAGTTCTTGGTATATCATCATTATAGTCACCACCAGGAGTTTGCAGCTGTCTAGCAAACAGTCACTTGAAACGCTCCTGCTTAACTGCTTGAATCAATTAAATTTGACGGAATCTGATATAGTAGATTATGACCGGTACCGTGGACGTGTTAAAATTAATTAATATATGTTATAGTTAGTCTGGGTCACGAGCGGCGGTTACCGGATCTGTCAATTATAGGTTGTCACACTACCAACCCTAACATTTTCAGAAGACTAAACAATAACAAATGATTCATTAATTAGTTCTTTTCCCTTTTCATCCTGGGACATCATCGTTTCAAAGAGCATTTTCGTTTCATTGATCTATTAATTTACAAAAATATGACCTCTGAAGATGAATTATTGCCAAATGCCTTTAGTGTGGAGCGTTCACAGAATTAGAAGTATGACTCCATTCTTCAGTATAAAAGTGCTTTCCAGATATTGGATAAACTGCGAAGAGACAAAGCAAAGAGAGACAGGAGGGAAGTAGAGAGAGACGAGAGGTTGGGTCACTAGATTAACATGTCGGCCTATTATTAAGCAAGAACCAACAACTAAATTCGCACTCTTGGATTACTCTCTATTGAAGTCGTCCCATTTTTAAATGGTACCTCTATTGGTGAAGACTTTCCCTCAATTCTCAGTGTCTAGGACATGGATACGTTGGCGATGGAGCAGGTCATCCGTTGATTGGATGGATATGAGAAGCAACACCGATCAAATGAAACTGCAGCATTGGAACGGAGGTTGTGTGATGCAGCTGGTCTTTTCTCCAATGGTTTTAATCTACAGATTCCACCCATTCGGGAGCCGCCAACTCTAGATAGTTAAATTTGTCGGTCTCCCTCATATATAGCTACCTTGATCAATTAATCAGATTTCTCTACTTATATTATGCTTAGTATACATCTTGTTTTATAGTAACCCCCCTTCCAATAACTTCCGCTCTTAAAATTGGCGACCATCCGATTCAGATTTATTATCTCTTGTAACTAACTAGCCAACTATAAGATTCCAGGCTCCTTTTATTTGAAGATTGAATTCTCGTTGAATTTGCAGTTCTCACTGGAGTTTTCAAGACGTATATCACACTCTATACGACGATTATGAGATATCTACAACTACGTTTCAGTTCAGCTTCTTGGCTTGAACCTGTTCATCTAAGATCTACCAAATAATGGAACTAAACTGACTAGAATTGAGCAACAGTCATGGCTCAAATTCACTCTGGATCAGGATATCATCCAGCCAATAGATAATTTGATTCATCTAACGTCGATCATCTTACAGGCACTAAGAGAGATCTATCAGATACAAGAAAAGTTGAACTCTTGAAAATATCTTCAAACGAAAGGAAAGTCCCTTGAAGTCACCACTACTATTTATGGAATTAAAGTCTCACAAGAGAACATATAGGTGGATAGGCAACAGCTATTTGGTCTTTCCTAGTGGAACACCAACAAAAAGAGGTTGGCCGGCACTAAAACGTAGGCAATCCACGCATAGCAGAAACTCTGAAACTGGACTGAGACAGATATATTTGTGGTTCAGTCAGCGTGGACAACTAGCGTAGTACCTTATTTGGTACTCACAACTATATATTATCCACGAACTTTAAAACGAGCCAAACTGAACAAAAAATAACCATCTTCGGCCAACTTGCTGGCTAAAACAAGGCAAAATATAAAAAATATAAAAAATAAAAACAGCATGCACTCAAAATTGCAGCAACCGGCTCCCTGGCCCTGCAGTCGTGTGTGGCAGGGCGGCTGTGGAGGGCGCGGCAACTCTGCGGACCACCCCCCGCTCTCCCCTGGTCCCTGCCCCTATTCCCTGCAACGTACCCTGCCTGTGGCGCGGCTCCTGCACAACCTGCACCGGTGACTAAACAAACAGGAAGGTTTTGGGCACGTTGCGTGTGCACGGCTTGCGATGGGGTGTCATTTTTATACTGTCTATTTTTATTCTGCTTCTAGCAATTCTATAGCATCCATGGGAATTTCAGATTCACTAATCATATTCTTCTTATATAATTGGTTTGTTTTCCTATTGAGCACGTTTATCTTGTGTTTTTCCAATTTTTCTCTCCGAAGACTACAAATCTGCTGTGTTTCTGGTATAAAGTTTATCCATATTCAGCATATATCTACATCTTTTACACTATGTCATTTCTATTCATTGACAGAATCTTTTGGGAAGTCGACCGTTCCTCCCCAGAGACGTTTATTCAATCATCAGGCAATTTGAACATCGATTCCGCATTATTAGAGAAACGGTACTATAGTAGACATGGATCACATGGTGCAAGATATGGATGGATTGGCTTTGTTGCTTTGGTTTTTGTGATAGTCTTTCTCATTTGGTTGTTCAATTTACTTAGAATGAGAAGGGGAGGCAGACCGATGCCATACACAACATACATTGCCCCTACACAGGGCTCACATTTTTTGAACCATCAATACCCGCAGCAGCCTTACTACCCTAATAATGATCCACAGCAACAACAACAACAACAGCAGCAAAGTTTTAACAACGTGAACCAGACCAATACTCAGTATCAGCCACCTCAGTACCCGCCACCAGCTTACAACAATCGAAACTCTGAAAAGAATAGTACGGTTCCTCCAAACACATATTCCAACTATAATACCGTTGCAAACGGTAGACAAGAGCATGGTGGTGCCCAAGAATATTATCAGCAATCGTCTTGAATTCTGGCTGCTGCTAACAACACCTGTTTAACTATATTGATTTAACAGCATTCACGAATTTGCCAAAAAATATTGTATTTTACCTTTTCATGTCAGTTGTCAAGCATTCATTATTATACAAGAAGAAGTATACACAAAAGGATCATTTCTGGAAGAGAATTTACTCTTAGAGAAATAACATGAAATAATATAAAATGAACAGGCCCAAAAGTCATCTTGGGTGACGCGGGAAAGGAGGATAAAGCCTCAGACCGGTATTTGGATAATTTGCTTGATTATGCATGCTTCTCATGAAAACATATGTTTGCATCTGTGTCTAACGAACTATAATGTTAATATATTGGGTTAGACAACTCGTTGAATCAGTTTCATCAGCTAATTTTATACAGTGAATAATAACTGAAAAGAGAAGATCGTAAATTAAAGAAAGGGTGACGGCTGAATCTAATCATAGCCTCGAATGTTAAAAGGAAATCTAATACCTAAAGGATTATGAAGAGACGAATTGACAGACAGATTGGACATCAGAGGCTTTCTTTCATTGGTTTTGAAACGGTATTGTTTTTATTTTAAATGCATATATGTCACATATTATTATAATTCAAAAGATCATAAGTCGATACACTTTGTTACGTTGTGTGATATTTTTCTGCCCTCTTGCCGTTCGTCGCACCATAACCCTTTTTGCTTCTTTTTTAATCTTTAAAATAACTTAATAGAAATAATTGTATTACTGTTGTATTCTTAGAATCGCATAACATAAATGCCGCAGTTTGAGGAGCTCGTGAAGCAAAAAACCAAAACAAGGAATAACCGTTAGAATAGGAGAGCAAAATGGGGCAAAATGCCTGTAGTGCCGAAACACACAAAAGGTGTTTATCAGAATTATTGACTATCACGTGACCCCGGTAAAGATTTGATACCGAAGGCGACAGTGTAACTATAAATATTGCTATCTTTCTCTTTTTGCCTCTTTCCTTCACCTTTTTTTTAACTCTTTTTAACTATTTCTAGCTCTTTTATAACATTTCAAAATACATTGATTCTAATATTGAGAACCAGATTCTTTTTGTTCTAAAACTTACAACACAATGGTCAACATTCAGCCAAAGTTCAATTCATCCCACATCTTCAAATCGACTACCGGCCAGTCTTCAACTGGAAACAAGCATTCAGTGGAATTCTTTTTGGATTACGATTGTCCATTCTCCGCTAAGTTATTTAAGAAATTGACAACTGAAATCATTCCACTATTGGAATCCAAAGGCATTTTAAGTCGGTTTGATTTGACTATAATTGAAGTGATCCAGCCATGGCATCACACAAACTCGGGTACCATGCACGAAGTGGCTTTGGCCGTCGCTAACGCATACCCATCTCAGTTCTGGAAGTTTTCCTCTGTTCTATTTGAAAATATTCAAAGCTTTTACGATACAGAAACTTATGATTTATCTAGAAAGCAGATCACTCAAAAGTTAATTGATTTGGCTGTTGCTACTTTGGATAATGTAAGTGGTGCGACTTTGTGGAAGTGGTTAGAAATTGCTACAAATAAAGATGGATCACCATCCAATGTTGGTAATAAAGTTGCTAAAGATGTCAAGTATTTCACGAGATACCATAGAACTTTGGGTGTGCACGTGACACCAACTGTCTTTATTGATGGTATTGTGGTCGGCTCGATCGAGTCTTCCACTCCTTCAGAGACCATCGTTAGTATTCTTAACGATGTTTTATAATCCATTAATATTTTAGGTTGGCCTATCTTTATTGACAAACTGGAGTTATGATGTTCTGGTTTAATTCCTCCTCCCATTTGTCCTTATCGGTAATTTGAAAGCCGTTTTAAGATTTTAAATACTATTGGCTATAAAGCGATTAGTCTGTGAAGTACCTGCCCCATTTTCATCTATATTCATACTCACTCTCTTGTTTGTTTGGTTTTATAGATGGCGAGTTTTTAGGACTGTACATGACTCTTCAGTTTTCTAGAACAAAGTTTCGAAAATAAGATTTAAAGCATTCGATTTTACTTCAATTACTGGGCATACGTAGTAGTTGTTTCGATAGGTAGTTTAAGGGAAAAACGGAAAGCTAATAATAATAATAATAATAATAAAGATAGTAAAATCTATTTATTCTCCGTCTGGTTAAAGTATGTGCCAATTAAGAGAGAAATCATCCCGGATCCTAAATATGTACTTCCTATATAACTGCGATATAATTTGCACCCATAACTAGAATATGTATATGTTCTAGAGAACATGTATTCATACCGACCATTGGAGTAACAGCGATCTTGTGGGAACCTGAGAACCTGTGAATCGTATGATCATAGCTGAGGACTAAAAATACCATCCCTATAGAATACTTGGGGCGGAGCATTGATTCGGTTTCGGTCTGACGAAGGTTAAAAGCAATTGCTCATCCCCATAGAAGACAAGCTTTCCACACAATCGGATTTAAGCATATCTAAATATAATCAAAAGCGTTGTAACTGAGCAGATTGTGAATGCATACGAGTCATGAGCGCTTGCTCTGTCAACCGTCTTTACCAATTGCTGCTCTGCTCTGCCATCCGCAGGTCTGCATAGCCGAGCAGCGAGCCTCGGATCGACCTGAATCTGCAGTGTCTCCGATTCCTGGGTGGCGCACGTCCTTTCTCTGCCCGTTTCTGCCCGTTTCTGAGCGGGGCCAGCGTGGGGCTTTTCTTTTCTCTTTCTCTCTTTCTCTCTGCCCTGAGCTCGCTGGTGATCTATTTCTCTTCATCCCTGTGATTTTTACCTGTAACTGTTTCATCAATTGACTCAGCAAGCTCGATCAACGTACTGCCAAATGGTAAGCGCGACATTATAGGAAATCGTCTCAGAGTCCGTGATTCGTGGGTGTTCGTTCGTGCTAGCCTGTTTGGCTGTGGCACTCGATATATATCAAGGCGCGGGTGCCCCATTGGGCTGACGTACGTTTGAGGCGCACACACAACTGCTCTGCCTTGCCCGTCACACTTCAGATCTTGGGATCTGAGCTCTTTTCATATAACCTTTCTTTTTGTTCAAGACGGACTCTTATCTGGTGCTGAATCTACAACAGGTCATGTCTACTGGGTGCCTCTTTTGGGCTGGCTATTGTCACTCCCCGGTTGAATAGTAAACCTTTATGTTTTACACCGAGTTTTTTATTCCCTCAGTGTCCGTTTTATGCCGAGTTTTTAGCATTGGGTTGCAAAATTGGTGTTTTATTAGGCCAGATAAAACATTTGGCAATCATTCACTTAACTCCGCCCGAAACACTCTCTGATTTAAATGATAATCTGAACCGTTTGGAAGGCAAAATATTATAAAAGGACATAAATATCCCTTTTCATTTAAATAAATTGCTTTAGATATAACCAATACCTTGTGCCGTTTTAAAAAGTCACCAATCCCTTTCTCAATCAAATTTGAATCTGCCTTCAAAAAAGAAAATCATACAACTATACCTTATAACGATGTTCAATAATAAGTTGACTTACTTTTTAGCTGTTATCACCTCTGTCGTTTTATCAGTTAGCGCAGAATCACCATCCGATCACTATTACAGCAACGAATTCCATAAGATTCAAGACATCCAATCGTTACCGGATCACCCAATCTTCAAAGATTTACCTGTGTTCAATAAAAGAGATAAATACGACAATCGCTTTGACAATCATTGGAACGATAATCACAACCATGATCATGATCATGACCACGCTACTTCTACCTCCACTTCAATCTCTGATACCACCACTTCTGCCGGAGAATTACAGAGACCAACATCTTTTAGCACCCCTGAGGATGCTTATAATTTTATGACTTATTTTTGGACGCAAGCTTCCTATCCAAACGATATTGCTGAAGCAGCCACCATTAACTCCACTCTATTTACTGACAACTCTAAAGGAAGAGTCACTTTAACAAGAAATTTTGAAACCAGTGAACTAAACACTGAGTACATCTTTGGTTTATTCTCTAGAGTTTCAGAGGTTGATTTCTCCATGATCGGTTATCCCACCGAATTTATCATTACCGAGTTTACAGCAACAGATGCTGGTTTCCTTTCATCTTCTACCATTTTGAACTTTACTTTTCCACAACTAAACAATTTCACCATTCCAATTCAAATCGACTTTTGGGCTAAGCTTGTATTAGAGGAGGGCTTGGTCAAAATTAGCGAGTACGATGCAATCTTCCGTAACTTTGCATGGGCTTACGATGAGGTTCTCGCCATTTCAGGTGCTGCATTGGTGGAAGCTGCTAAAAATTCCACATATGCCGATTACTCAGGTGATGATTTAATCAAATTAAATGCTGTCAAGTCTATATGTGACACAGCAATGACTTACTGTGATGGTGTAAACGTCCAATACGATTCATACGATGCATGTGTCGATTACTTGTACAACGATGTCAGATTAGGTGAAGGTTGGGAAGGTGGTATGAACACTATCTTCTGTAGAAACATCCATCAAGCAATGGTTCCATTTAGACCATCTGTTCATTGTTCACATATTGGTCCAAATGGTGGTGATATGTGTACCGATTCAGATATGAACTATTGGGATGTCGTTTGGAGATACAATGTTTACTTTGATAACATGGTTTACTACTGATTCTACCTTTTTTGCTTAATGAGAGTTGAATCATAAAATTTGCAGTATTGCCCTTCAATTGATCTACATATATATTGTACAAAATCGTCTTCACTTTATCGAACTCCTTTTTTTTGCTTTTATTATTTTTCATACACAGAACCTCCACTACATTTTACTTAATTTTTTTCCCTCTTCATCTTTAGAAACATTATTTATGCCGTTTTTTTTCATTTTCAGTTTTTGTTCAATTATTTTAAATATACAGAAAATCAATTTATACATCTTGCCTTTTTGTATCTTCTTTCGATTGTAATATCGTAGAACACAAACTGTATATCATTTCCCTCTGCGCCGCACAAACTTCCCAGATCTCACGAAAAATCCGACATCACATGACCTGGTCAATAGCCGAGGGAATAGCAAACATCTGGAGATAAAAGCACTCTCAATTTGTTATCTTGGAGACAGAACTTTCAAAATTAGCAAATAAGGTATTTACATTTGGAAGAACAGGAAACACGTCTAAACTTTGTGTCAATCTGATCATGTCTACGATTCCTCTCCATAGAAGTGACGACTAGCAGGTACCAGCAGGCACCAGCAGGTGCGAGCCCCTGCGAGAAGCGCCCAGCACCCCGTGGAATCTTCCAGCATCTTCGAGAAGTGCGCCCGGGGAGTGGTCACTGAAGGGTGCGGCGTACCTGGAGTCACTTTCAAGGCAAGTTAGGAACACACCACTGACATATCATAAATGCCATAACCTGATCCCAACTGGCTTGAACAACTATATAAAGATCCTCCAGCTTCCGAAAGCTCCAGTGCTTTTAAACTAGGTTGCATTTTCTCTCTTTTCTCATAGTTTTTACATATTATCAAACGCATATTAAACTACATTTAAAGTTATTCAATAAAAAATATGGATTCCACACAATTCACAGATAGAGCATTGGAGATCGTCACCGGTGCTCAGGAAATATGCAAGCAAAATAGTAATGCACAACTGGTTCCTTTACATTTTCTTGCTGCTATGACTCCATCTTTATCAGATCAAAATGATGAGGCAGTGTATCTTAAGACGCTTATAGAAAGATCAAGATTTGATTGGACGGTGTTCTTGAGAACGGTTAACAAGCACTTGGTTCGTTTACCAAGCGTGGAAGGTTCGAACAGCGAGCCATCTTTCTCATCATCTGCTGCTGAGATCATTAAGAAAGCTGATAAGATAAAGGGACAGCAAAAGGACTCATTCATTGGTCAAGATCACATCCTACTCGCTTTACTTGAAGACTCATCGGTTAAGAACCTAATGAAAGAAGCTGGCGTCAAAGTCGATACATTGAAACAAGAAATTACAAAATTGAGAGGCAACCAAAGAATTGACTCAAGAAAAGCTGATTCGTCAGAAGAAATGGAATTTCTTTCGAAATATGCCATTGATATGACGGACCTTGCCGCTTCAGGTAAGATCGATCCTGTTATCGGAAGAGAGGAAGAAATTAGAAGAACTATCAGAGTGTTATCAAGAAGAGCAAAATCGAATCCATGTTTGATCGGTGATCCTGGTGTTGGTAAAACCAGTATTGTTGAAGGTGTTGCCCAAAGAATCGTTGATAACGATGTTCCTACAGTTTTACAAGGTTCAAGATTATTCTCTCTAGACCTTGGTGCCTTAAAAGCTGGTGCCAAATACCAAGGTGATTTTGAGGAAAGATTGAAGGGTGTTTTGAACGATATCGAAAACTCTAAGGGGATGATCATCTTGTTCATCGATGAAATCCATATGTTGATGGGTGATGGTAAAGGTGATACTGCCAACTTGTTGAAGCCTGCTTTAGCAAGAGGACAAATCCACTGTATTGGTGCTACTACTGTTTCTGAATACAGAAAGTATATCGCTCAAGATGGTGCTTTTGAAAGAAGATTCCAAAGAATTGATGTTCGTGAACCAACCGTCAGAGAGACTATTGCTATATTGAGAGGTTTACAACCAAAGTATGAAATTCATCATGGTGTTAGAATCTTGGATAGCGCTCTTGTCACTGCTGCTCAATTAGCTTCAAGATACTTGACTTACAGAAAGTTACCAGATTCAGCTGTTGATCTAATAGATGAAGCTGCAGCTTCAGTCGCCGTCGCAAGAGATTCCAAGCCAGAAGAACTAGATTCTAAGGAAAGACAACTACAGTTATTGGAAGTTGAGATTAACGCATTGGAGAGAGATCAGGATGCTGATGCCTCTACTAAAGAAAGATTGGATCATGCAAGATTGGCACTGCAGAACTTGGAGGAAGAATTAAGACCATTGAGAGAGAAGTTCAACCAAGAGAGGGCTGGTCACGAAGAATTAACAGCTGCAAAGAAGAAGCTTGATGAGTTGGAAATCAAAGCTCAAGATGCTGAAAGAAGACACGATTCACAAACCATTGCAGATCTAAGAATGTTTGCAATTCCTGATGTCAAAAAGAGAATTGAGGAATTAGAAGCTAAGGTCATGGAAGAAGAAGCGAAGTCCGAAGAATTTATGGTTAGAAACGTTGTTGGTTCCGAGGAAGTTTCTGAGACCGCTGCAAAGTTGACCGGTATTCCAGTCACGAAGTTGACCCAAGCTGAAAACACTAAGTTGATTAATATGGAAAGAGAATTGTCATCCGCTGTTGTTGGTCAAGGTGAAGCAGTTAAAGCTGTCTCGAATGCAATCAGATTATCAAGATCTGGTTTGGCTAATCCTCATCAGCCTGCTTCATTTATGTTCTTGGGTCTATCAGGTTCAGGTAAGACCGAGCTTGCGAAGAAGGTGGCTGGCTTCCTTTTTGCTGATGAAAAGGCAATGATTAGAATTGATTGTTCTGAGTTGATGGAAAAGCATTCAGTTTCCAAATTGATTGGTACCACTGCTGGTTATATTGGATATGAAGATGGTGGTCTCTTAACCAATCAATTGCTAAGAAAGCCTTACAGTGTCGTCTTATTCGATGAAATTGAAAAGGCTGCCCCAGAAGTGCTAAACATTTTGTTACAAGTCTTAGATGATGGTAGAATTACTGCTTCTGATGGTACTTTGGTCAACTGTTCTAATGCTATCATCATAATGACCTCAAACTTGGGTGCTGAATATATCAATGCTTCAAAGGGTTCTAAGATCACAGAAGAGACAAGAAATTTGGTAATGACCACCGTTAGAGCACACTTTAGACCTGAATTCCTAAACAGAATTTCAGCAACAGTTGTTTTCAATAGATTGTCAAGACATGCTATTGCTAAGATTGTTAAGATCAGATTGGCTGAAATTGAATCTAGATTCGAAGAAAATGCCAAATCCATCCATCTTAAGGTCGATGATGGTGCTCTTGAGTACTTGTGCAAGCATGGTTACTCTCCAAACTTAGGTGCTAGACCATTGAACAGATTAATTCAAAATTCCATTTTGAACCATCTAGCTGTTATGATGTTGAATGGACAAGTCAAAGATAAAGAGGAGGTTAAAATAACCACAAATGCCAATGGCCTTGTGGTTATTCCAAACCACCCTGTTGACGATGAAGCTATGGATGTTGATGTTGAGGATTGGACCGATGACGCTGACGCTGATTCTGATGATTACGAACAGGATCTTGATTAATATAGCCCAAAAAAGAAATTGTTTATAGTTTAGTGTTATTGAGTTTTTGTTCATATTTATTTTTTTATTTTATTTACCCAACCTTAATATATTGTTTTTAAAAGTTAGTTTTATCAAAGCGTTGTAGTTTATGATGGACGTTGCGTTCTCAAATCATACACAGTGAGTAAATTGATCAATACTATAACGGAAGGTTGACACAAAATGCTGTTTTTCAACTTCCACTGGAAACGCCCCATCTAGACAACTACTGATTCAGTGAAAGCAAGCTAGTGACACAGAAGAGACTACAAGCTCGTGCAGACGAAACAATTTTCTTTTAGCTCAAAGACGTTCCATCATTCCCAATTTCAAACCCTTCACTGAATAAAGAGCTTACTTTTCTGTCTGACTAGATCACTACATTCTGAACCCAACAAACCCATCTGAAGTCATTAGACACCAATTCTTCACCCTTTGTCGTAACTCATAATAATCAAACTAGACTAGAGAATTAACAATGAGCTGTTGTATCTTTAACGGTGTTTGCGTTAGAATCACATCTGTTGAAGCAAAGCTTGACGTAATCGCAACAAAATTGGTTAGCACTGAATTTCTGGAGTGCGCTGAACAACAAACAATAGGCCGGGACTGATACCTACAGGCTACAGTGCTGTGCTATAAGAACCACACACTCTTCCAAATTTCTGAAAATTTTTTTACACACGCATATTTTTTTTCTAAAATTTTAAATAGCCAAAGCAAGATTTAATATATCATTTATCTGTTACTTATATAACTTATCAAAACAGCATTTCTGGTTCACGCAGAATATATAACTATCCATCGAACATTTAGAACTGATTTAAATAACAAAATGGCTTCAAGAACACAAGTAAGTATTCATTAGTTCTATGCACAAGAATAGTTAACCTAGAGCTAAATTGTTCTTACCAGAACCGAAGTACTAACAATAATCGCATTTAATAGTTTGAAAATTCCAATGAAGTTGGTGTCTTTTCCAAATTAACTAATTCATACTGTTTAGTCGCTGTTGGTGGCTCTGAGAACTTCTACTCTGCTTTTGAAGCTGAACTTGGCGATGTTATCCCTATTGTTCATACCACTATTGCAGGAACTAGAATTGTTGGAAGAATGACTGCCGGTAATAGACGTGGACTTTTAGTTCCAACTCAAACTACTGATCAAGAATTAATGCACCTAAGAAACAGTTTACCAGACTCCGTCAAGATTCAGAGAGTCGAAGAAAGATTATCTGCCTTAGGTAACGTTATCTGCTGTAATGATTACGTTGCATTAGTTCATCCAGATATTGAAAGAGAAACTGAAGAACTTATTGCTGACGTTCTCGGTGTTGAAGTTTTCAGACAAACTATTGCAGGTAATGTTCTTGTGGGCTCTTACTGTTCATTATCTAATCAAGGTGGTTTAGTGCACCCTCAAACTTCCATTCAAGATCAAGAAGAATTGTCTTCTTTATTACAAGTTCCATTGGTTGCTGGTACTGTGAATCGTGGTTCTGCAGTGGTGGGTGCGGGAATGGTCGTGAACGATTGGTTAGCAGTCTCCGGTTTAGATACTACTGCTCCTGAGCTTTCGGTCATTGAAAGTATATTTAGACTACAAGATGCCCACCCAGAATCTATTGGTGGTAACCTTCGTGATACCCTTATTGAAACATACTCATAAGTTTAATGACTGGGCTAGTTTTTGTTACTTGCATATTTGCTGCTTTTGTGGGGGTTTGATTTCCTCTTAATTATCAGTATTTCATAGTCTTTATTTCGGGTCTTTTTTATGTGTAGATTAGTTTAAAAATAGGTTAATGAGGTGTTATTATCTTACTTATTCCATGTAGCCTTTAGGCATTTCTGTAGAAAATTTAATTTATAACCATGCATATATCGATATATAGCGAAGAACAAAAAAAAAGGAGGCGCGCCTACGACTAGCAGTGTCGAGATGAACGCATGTTTTGAAGACCGGGAAGGTTGAAGCAGGGTACTTGGACTAGGCATATTTTCTTTTCATTCTATTATCTAATTGCGCTTTATTTTGTTGAGCTAACAGGCGAGTCTATCAACGGACACTTTTACACATTTGAAGACAATGGATTTCATTGGGTAAGTGTTTGGCGGCACAACCTTTTTTCGAGATGCAGCACAAGAAATCCGACTTATTTACTAACAGTGAAAAAATATCATTATTTTAGAATACCAAGAGGTTCAATTCGAGGAAAGGCACTAGAGAAGTTAGCGGATCTCTCTGCCAAAAGAGCCTCTAACGTCTCATCTCTTAATGATGCCGTTTCACCGACTTTAAAACGGTTGTTGTCTGGCGTAAAAGAAACAAACCTTTCATCTGCTCCAATCAGCCATAACGAAGTTGAGACTTTACTTGCATTATGCAGAAGTTCTGAGGTTCTAACAAACCAGACTCAAGCCGAGATTTTACTTTCAAGGTTTGAAAATTATTTGATTGAGTCTGCAAACCAGTCTTTTTCTTCTAAGAACACGTTTAGAAGTCTGTTTCCAACACCATGGACCAAGCTGACATTTGAACTAACAGTTGCAATTTCCAACATTGGTGGTTCGTTTCCCTCGTTATCTAAAACATCTACTTCAATTCTTGAAAAATCAATTTCTTTTTTCGGCTCCATTGATGAGATTAGTTTGCCTGGGTATTTCTCGTTAGCAGGGTTATTGCAAGGATTAATCAAAAACACTTCTCTTGTCACTCCAGAGATCTTAGGAAGCTTAGTCAACATTTTCACAGAGGATTTTTACTCAAAAATTGAATCAAAAATTTCTTCAATTGATGAAAGTAGTGATGTAGAACTAGTGACTAACTTTGAGGAATACGGATACGAGTTCTCATCGTTGTACTTTATACTTCTACTACAAAAGGTATCAGTTGGAATCTTGAAGAAGATTTCAAAGATTTCCACAGATACTATGCTTAATGATTTCATCTTGACCCATTATAACGAAGACTTTAAACTTGACTTATCATCTAAGGAGTTAAGTTTAGTTGAACAAATTGTGCAAGCTGCTTTTGTGAATAGCAAATATGTGAACGAAGGCTCGGATAGATTGATTTCTCCTACTTTCGGTCGCAGAAATTGCTGTTATTCGATCAAGGGCTCTGCATTGGATATTCTTCTGTTTGGTTACGTTACATCCTCTCTTGATTCCGCCCTTCTTGTCTCTGTAGTCAATGATTACTTGGAACAAATATATAAAGTGGCCGAATCGAATGTTGATGAAACGATCGAAATGATTAATTCTGAACTCCTTTTAGCTATTTTCTCCTCTGCTGCTCTTCTGTCAAAGAAGGACAACGTGATAGGGTTGCGCCTTAACCGCGCTTTTCCATCCGTGCTATCGCTACCTTTACTCGATTCTTCTTCAGTGAGACAGCTGGCCCAATATCTATCTTACAGTTTAAGAGATCTGTCTTCGGATGAAGTTGTTTCATCAATTTATGGGTTGACAAACATTTTATTTGAATCTCACGACAGAAGAAATCAAAGCAGTGGTTTACACGTTGAGTTGAGACCTTTCTATTCTATTTCTGAGGCTAACTTTAACTATGCGACCACCGTCTACTCAGATGCAGGATCAGTTGCTATCGAAGCACAACCGATTGTTTATAAAAATGTGGTTACTGCTGTTGTTGAGATTGCCAAGAACTTTGATGATGAGTCTATCAACATTTTAGTTGTTACACTTTTGTCTCAGAAGATCAAGAAAGAACCAAATGAACTGAATTTCTTCCTTTTAGAGGGTGTAATTGGCCTTGTTGACATCATGGAGAAACGTGAATTCTTGATTGTTGTTAGATATTTCTTCGATATGGCAAACTTCCCAAAAAAAGATGGTGCTATGACAGAACGTTTAGTTTCAATTTGGGTTAGATTTTCGGAAGCAATTGCTAGGAAGCCTGACTGCGATTTATATAACGTTTATCTGGGTGAACTTCTGGCTGCAATTATTGCTAAAGGTGATATTGAGGACTTGGAGCATCATAGATCAAACAATGATGTTAGCTTTTCTGCATCGCAAATCGCCCTTTATTTGAAACCTTTGGCCCATCTCCTACCTTCTGTTGAAGAAGAATCCAGAATTCCATGTAGCAAGGAAATTATCAGTTTATTCAAAGATGCTTGGTTCAATCTATGCATTCATGGATTCGGGTATCGCTCCGAATTAACGCTCCAAAATGAGCAGAGCTTACTTCGAATTGCTCACAGCTCACCTCCTTTAGCTTCAGAATCGTCTTGGAACAGAACGGAAACTTCTATCGAGATGAACACTGTCTTAAGACGTGGAACTTCCAAACATACGGAGAAACTCCACAAAGATATTCTTAGCTCGATCATCACTTCTAAGTCTATAAACGCGAAAGTCTTTGAATCTCAAATTTCTAGACCAAAGCTGATGTTCTTAGCTTCGAATTTACTTGTTGAAAGTTTGCGTATGGAGTCTGGTGATTGTTCAACCTCGTTAGAATATTTATCTGATCCATCTGTTGCCATTGCCGGTCTTCAAGATTACATGGGCTCTATATCTTTTTTTGTGACGTCCCAATATGTCAGACGTATTCAAAGGGGTGGATCATCTTGCTTCTCAATTAACAGGATTACAGAACAGTTAAAGAACGTTTTTATTGGTTGTTGTCATCGTGATTACATCTATCAAAATACAGCTTTTCAAGCTGCCGAGTTGTTGATTTCACGCTGTCCAACTATTTTATGTCACGAAACAAGCTTGTTCACTCTTCTGGAGATATTGAGCTTGTTATTCAAAAGTGTGGTGGATGCAGACTCTAACCAGTATGATCCAAAGATTCTTTTTGAATCTAATGTTTCTGATTTTACTTTACATTTGTCAGATTCCTACAAGTGGCGTCACTCAACTCTTGATAGATTTATAGCAAGCGCCAGGAAGTGGGTTTTACAATGTTTGATGAAAAGTAATCAAGATATGAAATCTTTGTTGCAGTCCTACATCTCAAAGGTGGAATTTGGGCGTTCTACAACATCTGTGAACTATGGTGTTTCTTTCGCATTAGAGATGGGTGGACAAATTTTACCTGTTGACAGAGAATTGTATACATTGGAAAGCTCTGCATCGAATAAGATCAACACTACATCCGAGTTCTTATCCAACTTCCCATGGAGAAATAGTATGAGGGTGGATGTTGTTGGCAAACTTGCCGAATTTAAGGTGACGGATGCCCGCTCATTGTATGATATATCACTGGCCCAAGCCGAGAATTTAATAGCGAACCTAAAAAATCATGAAAAGATCAGTTATTCGAAGTTTTCTTCTGTTCTGAAGGATATCAGCGGCTTGATTATCATGTCTGAAAAGCCTCAAGGTAGATTTGTCAGTGCAATTGTTGAACTCCCATTCATACGTTTTACTTCCCAGGATATCAAATTTGGTATTCATCTGTGGCTAGCCATCATGAAAGAAAGACCAGAGTTATCTGGGTTGGTTCTTTCTGAGATCGTTTCCCGGTTTGAGGCCACTGTGAGACTGAAACAAGGCCTTTTCTCGAGCAAGTACGATATAACAGACTCTAGATACAATCCAATGGAATATTTGCCTACCAGCAAAGAAAAAATTGATCACGCAGGACTAGTTGCTTCAAACAATATCAAGCCTCACCTACTTCTAGCTCGTTTCTTCTCTTCTCACTTTGAAGCTACCAAGTATCAAAGTGATCATACATTAAAGATGTTCACTAGGTGTCTGTTGATTACTTTAAAAAGTCTTCCTAACGCGAGCTTGCATCCATTTGCTAGACTAGCAAGATTTGAAATAATTCAGTTTTCATTGAACATGCTAAGACTACATACCAGTTTGAAAACTAGGGATACTCCTAACCTATTAACTTCTATATTTGATGGCGCACTATCATGGTTTATCGCAAAGCATAGAGCACCGTACGGCAATAATAAGCTGAAGATGAAGGCGGATTTCAACGTTTTGAGTAGTGTGGCAAAGACCCTCAGCGAATCAAAGTTTGAGAGCGGTTCTATATACGAGAAGAAACGAATCATCTTGCTCTTATTTTTGGACCACGAGATAAGTTTCTTAGTTTCATGGTTGAATCCTCTCAACCCAAGGGATACCACTGGTGCATACTGTGCTTATAAATTGGATGAACATGTTCTAAGGGATGCATTTTCAATTGATGGAAGATTAGCTGTTAATCTTGTTGATCGCTACAAGGCATCATCATTGGATAAAAGTCTAAGAGCTTTAGTAAAGGCTAACCCATTTAGTGCCATAGACGATTTTGATTCCGTGAAGTACGTGATTTCAGATAAATCAAGTGTTGGCTCCGAGATTGCTGTTCTATGGAGTAGAGCTCCTCCTATTGATTCCATTAACTTATTCCTTCCACCATTTAACAAGGATCCGTTTATTTTACAGTATATCATGAGATCACTTGAGAGCTTTGATGCTCATTTAACATTCTTCTACGTTCCCCAAATTGTACAAGCGTTGAGGTACGATAGTCATCTGGGCTATGTCAAACGGTTCATCTTAGAAACGGCAAAAGTGTCACAGCTGTTTGCTCACCAAATTATTTGGAACATGTCTGCAAATTCATTCAAGGATGAGGAGTCCACCCTTCCTGATGATATCAAGCCTGTGTTGGATGATATTCGTGACACCATGGTCAATGAGTTTTCCGAAGATGATCGTGAATACTACGAAAGAGAATTTTCATTTTTCAATGAGGTTACTGGTATTTCAGGAAAATTGAAGCCTTACATTAAAAAGTCCAAACCTGAAAAGAAGGCAAAAATTGACGAAGAAATGGCTGCAATTGAGGTCAAAGAAGGTGTTTACATTCCAAGTAACCCAGATGGCACTGTTATTGACATCAATAGAAAATCAGGTAGACCATTGCAATCACATGCTAAGGCTCCGTTCATGGCTACTTTCAAAATCCAAAAGGAAGTTACTACAATTGTCGACGACGAAGAAGTTACGAAACCGATAATTCAAGAGTTGAGTGCTATCTTCAAAGTTGGTGATGATTGTAGACAAGATGTTTTGGCGTTGCAAATTATTTCCATTTTTAGAACGATTTGGACTGATGCTGGATTGGACGTCTATGTGTTTCCTTACAAGGTTACCGCTACTGCACCAGGTTGTGGTATTATTGATGTTTTACCAAATTCGATCTCCAGAGATATGTTGGGTAGAGAAGCTGTGAATGGTCTTTACGAATATTTCATTACCCAGTATGGCCCTTCAAACAGTCCAGAATTCCAAAAAGCGAGAATTAATTTTGTCAAGTCGTTGGCAGCCTATTCGATTGTTACCTATTTACTTGAAATCAAGGATAGACACAATGGTAACATTATGTATGACAACGAGGGACACATTTTGCATATTGATTTTGGGTTCTGTTTTGATATCGTTCCTGGTGGTGTTAAGTTTGAGCAATCTCCATTCAAGTTGACCAGGGAGATGGTCAACGTCATGGGTGGCTCAACTGAAACTCAAGCATATAAATGGTTTGAAGAACTCTGTGTTAAATCATTTTTGTCCTGTAGACCTTACATGAACACTATAATTAAGGCTGTGATTCCAATGTTGGATAGTGGTTTGCCATGTTTCAAACAGACTACTGTCAAGCATTTGACCAGCAGATTTGTTCCTGATAAAAACGATAAGGAGGCTGCCAAATACATTAAAGGTTTGATCAGAAAGTCGTTTGAAAGTCTTGCCACTGGTGTTTATGATGAATTCCAAAGAATCACCAATGGTATTCCTTACTAGTTGATTGTCTATGTACTGTACTTATAATATAATTTTTGAAGTGAACTGAGTTTCACAAGAAGTAAATATTAAAAATAAAATAGACAAAAACGTAAACTCAAAAAAAAAAAACACAAGGTTATAAACGAAAAAGCTATCAGAAATGAAGAGCGCTACTTGAAAAAGGGCGAAAATTGTTCGATGAATAGAATAAAAAACCAAAGAAAAACAGTAGAAATAGGCGAGAGCGATTAGGGAAGAAGCTTTTAAACCTAGCCATTTATTTTAAATCTCAAATCAAGTATAAGTAGAGTAAATAAGGAAAAAATGACTAATAGCGATGGAAAATAAGTACTTCAAGGTATTGAGAGCAACGAACAGTGATGATGGACGAACAACAGATAAATAGAACATGAATTGAAACGTAACAGAAGGCAAAATAATTAGAGAATGAGTATTTCCATTATATCTTTGGTTTTTGTTAGGCCAGGAATCCAGATGCATAGTCGTCAATATTAAACGAGAAATCGGGGTCCATGTTAACATTGAAGTCCCCAACTGATGGAATACCATTGTAACTCATATACGAATCCTTCATGTTTCCAATCTCAGAATTAATGCTATAACTTGGAACGTTCATCATAACAGGTGACACACTCTTTTCAGGTTCCATATTCATTAACAAAGAGCTACCTGGTATCGTTGCACTTTCAGTTGATTGCTCTCGATAACCGGAGTCCTTTATTTGATTCAATTCGCCAATTATTTTTTCCTTGGTTTGGGAGTTCATCTGCTTAGACTTTGTCTTCTTCACTTTCTCTATCTTTGTTTGTGATGATGTCTTCTCGTGAGAAGAATTGTCAGATTTACCCTTGATGGACTTCTTTTGAATTCCTTTTTCATCTGGCAGAGAACCTATACAGATATTCCTGATTCTATGACGTTTCAAGGCATCTTGCCTTGGGAATTTTTTTCCACAAGGGCAGACGTGCTCGTAATCTTTATGGCCTTTAGAATGTCTTCTCAAGTCATGATTCCGGACGAATGCTTTCTTACAAACCTCACACACAAATGGTCTGTCAGATAGATGTGTTTGGATATGTGCCCTTATGTTTGATATTCTAGTAAATGGTTTGCCACAGCCTTCATACTTACACCAATACATATCTTTATCATCTGGACCAGCAAAGTGATAATCTAAAGCACCTGTTTCCAAGGTTGAGGTGATGGTAGGTTTCTTCTTCTTGGTAGGGGATTTTATACTTTGCTCTTTGATTATTTGTTCCGAAAAGGAGTTTTTCTTGGTGATCAGCGTTGGAGTCCAACTTAACTTTGATGGAGTATTTTGAGGTGTTGGAGTCTTCAATTCTGAAAATGTATTTTTCACCTTGAATGGAGTGTTCAAAGCTGGAATTTTGGCTTTAGAATCTTTAGAAGGTGATGACAGTGGTGATCTAAAGATGTCATTTTCTGGATTAGGGACTTGAGCCTTGGCCCCTGGCACTTCTTTTGGAAGCCCATTATAACCACCGTTGGGAGTAGGGGTGTTTGATTTGATGAAAATACCCAAGTCTTCTGTACTGTATTTTTGATTCAATCTGTCATTTCCTCCATTGACTTCGTTTAGATTTTCCCTGCTATCTTGCCTCAATGTTTTCAACTGCTGAATTGAGTAATTATTGACTATAGGAGGTTGCGGCTGACTTGTCTTTGGGAATTTGTACCCTTCTTCATTTGATCCTGTAAAATGGTATTCTGGCTGCTGTTTCATGTTCCCTGTTTTTGAAGTGGAATTTTTCATCTCCATATAACTGGCTTGTAGTTCAGCCATTTTTTGTTGATAACTCAAAGATTGATTGATTGGAATTGATGAGATTGCTTCAGCTTCATTGTCCAGCTCATCGATGAAAATTGGTTGATGCGGTTTGGTAAAGTCAATGTTATCAAATTTCTCCATATTTTGATAGACAGGTTTTTTGTTATTGAAAAGCACCGGTGTTGTTGGAAGACCAGGAATGGAAAGCTGAATATCGGCACCAGTCCCCACATATCCAAATATTCCCGATCCACTGAGTTTTCTAGTATGTTTTTTGTTGAAACCATTTGAAGGATTGGTAAGATCATCTGTATTGGCAAACATCGATGATCCTTGGTATTGCGGATAAGACGTTCCATCCGATATACCTAGATCAAATAAAATAGATTCAAGATCTTCATTTGAAGGAGCTGTAGTGTAAGGTTCTTGATAATTGTTTGGAAGGTCCCCGTTCGAGGTTGAAGAAATGGTTCCATGGTTTCCAATAACTGGGTCAAATCCAAAGTTATCATCTGGTAGTGGCAGTGCTTTAAATTCAGTTGTATAAGACTGGTCGGCATCAATGAAAGGGTTGCTCGTTTGCCAGGCAGACATGGTTGAGAGCTTCGACTGAAAACTGGAATTGTTAAAACCTGTAATGATGAAACAACGTTTAAGTGAATATAAAATAATAAAGAAAGCGATACAATGCTATGAAATAGTTAGACTTTTGTCGTTGTTTGTTTTGTTGTTATTTGTAACTGTGCTTTCCTTTACTTGTATTGACAAAAAGCTGAAAGGTTCCTAAAGATCCAAACTGAACAGAAGTGAAACTAGAGAAGTCTAACTTACGATCTTTCGGGATAATGAGGAAGTAGCAAATTTACCTCTTTGAGCCATTTAGGTCAGTAGACAATAGATAGAGGTATACAAGGTGATTTATGGGTATGCCAATTTAGGGAGACAATTTTGTCGAAAAAGCAAGTAATTTTCCGCATTTGGAAAGAAGTAAACATCAATGCGTTTTTGTGTATTGCATGCATACAGCACGAGCGTGAGAGCGCAAAAAAATTATATAACACCTTTGCACATAAAAATAATTTTAGAATTAGCCACATGTGGTAAAAAATTTTACTACCACATCTTAAATGACTGTGGCTTGTGTTTCTTCGAACAATGTACTATCTATCTATCGTACTCGACCTCTATTTTATCCATCATTAAAAGGCTATCTATATATACAAGGATCATTTCAAAGTTTATAAACTAGTTGAGCACCCGAAAGGTTCAAGACTATGTCAGAACTGATGAAACTTAAAGCTTCGAGTTCCTCATCAGTAAACGTGAACTCTACATCGCTTATATATTTCAAGGCGTTGTTGTTTGCATCACCGTACTTTTCCAAGAGTTCTTCTTTTGATTTTAATAGTACTTGATTCATGTAAAACAATTCGTACATTCCAAATAAATGGTTCAAATCTTGAGTATATGGGTTCACACATATAGCAGCGGTAACGTGCAACCCTTCCAAATGCTCGATTCTTTCTTTGGGTTCTTCTCCCAAGACGACACCCAAATCATTCTCATTCTTGAATCTAATTTCATTGAATTTGGTGTATATGTTGTCTAATTGAGATCTTGTACCATCACTGATGGGTAGAACCATGAAAAATCTACTATAGTCCACCTTTGTGAATATTTCCATCTCCCTTCTCAATTTGAAATCTATAGGTTGTAAACTTTGTTGGTTTTTGAGTTCTTCGAATGCCATCTTAAAATTGTTACGGTACTCCAAAACTGGTTCCATTTCATCGTACGATATGATCGGTGTTAACGAACAATGGAAGTTGTAACTTGACTTTGCATCGTATAACGAACGATTGTGAAATTGGGAAGGCCATCTAGTTTTCAAATTGAGCATTGGCGGTGAGATTTCTCTTCCTACGATGTCTTTGATCGAGTAACCTTGGATTAATGCGTCGTATGGGACATCGTAAGGAAACATTGGCGTATGGTTGACAATTTCAAATGGAATAGTGATGTTGTTGAAGTATCCAGCATGAAGATCGGACAACCTTGCTCTGATGGAATTGTTAAACTTTGCTATCTTGTCGCTCAAAAGAAGCTTTTGAGCAGGCGTTGGGTAAAGGTTAAGCATCACAGACACATACTTCTTGGATAATCTCGGAAGTTGCCTTGTTGCGTATAACATCTTTATTTATAAGAAAGAGAGAGTATATGCTTTCGACTGTTGGCCTTTCTTTACCCTTTAAAGTTATGGATCCTTGTGTCAGGACTTTGAAATATTTTTATAGTTAATTTGGAACCTTTTTCTCCGGGCGACTTGAGAATCGCGATACCAAGTGAGGCTCGCCAATATGTCAAAACTCCGTATCTTACAGGTTGGAAACTGTTGAATGATGGGTTCAATGAGAACTTCTAACAAAGAGAATCAATTTAAAGTATATAAACATATTATAGAATAAAAAAAAGTTTCAAATAAAAAATGACTATCAAGGGCACAGAAAGCAAAACATAAATAAACAGAACGTTTGAGGAAGAATATGAATTCGCTTTTCTTTTATATATATATAAAAAAAAAAAAAAACATTCATCCTTCAGTTCTTTAACTTTGAATACATGATGAAAAATAAAACAAAAAGTTTGGGAATTTATCCTTGTTTCTTTTGCTTACATCAACAACATCTTTCTTGGATCTTCGATCAATTCCTTGACGGTCTTTAAGAAAGTGACAGCTTCTCTACCATCCAACATTCTGTGGTCATAAGTCAAAGCTAAGTACATCATTGGTCTAGACTCCACCTTACCGTTGACAACAACGGCTCTTTCCTTCACACCGTGCAAACCTAACACGGCAGTCTGTGGAACGTTAATAATAGGAGTACCATATAAGGAACCAAAGACACCACCGTTGGAGATGGTGAATGTACCACCGGTCATATCTTCCAAAGTTAGCTTACCGTCTCTAGCTTTCTTACCCAAGTTAGAAATTTCATTTTCGATTTCTAGAATGGATAAAGATTCAGCGTTTCTGACGATTGGGGTGACTAAACCCTTTGGAGTAGCAACAGCAATGGAAATATCCATGTAGTCTCTGAAGACCATAGTATCGTTGTTTTCAATCGCACCGTTAACAGCTGGAATATCCTTAGCAGCTAAAGCTGATGCCTTAGAGAAGGCACCCATGAAACCAAACTTGATACCGGTCTTCTTGATAAATTCGTCTTTGTATAGTTTTCTCATTTCCATTAGAGCACTCATATCAACTTCGTTAAAGGTGGTCAATGAAGCGGCAGTGTTTTGAGCTTCCTTCAATCTTTCAGAAATTCTCATTCTCATTCTGTTCATCTTGACTCTTTCTTCATTTCTAGTGAAGCTACCGAATGATGGAGCAGCTCCAGAGTTGGCTGGAGCAGCAGGAGCAGCTTCTTTCTTTGGAGCAGGGGCAGATTCCTTCTTTGGTGGTGCAGCCTCCTTCTTTGGTGCTTCAGCTGCTGGAGCTGGTGTTGGTGTTGCAGTAGCAGCTGGTTCAGCTTTTGGTGCTTCTTCCTTCTTTGGAGCAGCAGCAGCAGCACCACCAGCTGGAGCTTCACCAGGTTCGATCTTTAACAATTCTTGGCCAACTTCAACGGTTTCTTCTGGAGCAACGAGTAATTCAGTAATGGTACCTGCAATTGGAGCATTCACTTCCACGTCAATCTTATCTGTTTCAATGGTGGCAATCAATTCATCGGCGTTGACGAAATCACCAACCTGTTTAGCGTATGAAGTCAAGGTACCTTCGGTGATGGATTCAGCCATCTCTGGAACCTTAACAACCTGAGCATTACCTCTGACAAACAGGTTAAATTTTTTGTTTTTGAGGTATAAGCTCTGTGGTTGGCTCTTGTAAGTTAGAGAAGGTCTGACCGCAGTTTGGATGGATCTTGTTGTAACTCTTGAAATGGCAACTTTGCTAGACTTAGCAGCTAAAGTCTTGATGGACTGAAGGCCTCTCGACTGGGATCTTAAAGACGATCTGAGCATTTTGGAACAAGTGCGTATATAAATAGAGAAGTTTCTTTTCCCTTTCTTCTTCTCTTGTTGTGTGTGGTAATGAAGCAACTAGATGATGAAGAGGTACCGATATCAACAAGTGGAAACGATCCAGCAGCTAGCTAGCTGGGTGGGTGGCAGGAGCCGGCCAGGTTGTCAGCAGGCAGGCAGATGAAGAGGTGCAGAAACGGGAGCCGTCCATCGCTTAGCTCAGCAGCAACGCAAGCAACGCTCTGCGTTTCTGACTTTCAAGCGGCCGCTCATTGGTTTCCTCACGAAAATGCGAATACGGCACCACTCGCTCGCTTTCCTTCCTCAATTTATGTTAATTTATATTTGTGCTCTGCAGGTCCGGGCACCTGGGATTCTAGTTTGTATATATATATATATGCATTATATATGTGAGGGCTTGGAAGGATATCGTGGATTTTGCCACTTACTACTGCTACTGATACTACGCCTCTATATATAGTGGACACTGCAACAACTCGTTATATATATATATATATATATATATATGTACACTTGAATCAGTACCCGTGACTTCAGATAGCAAATATATATATACATATATTTTGACACCCCCTTGCTGGAAGACACGGGACGGTGTTTGTCGGAGAGCAGCTCGGACTTGTGGAGCTTTCCATGCTTCAGGGCTGCGTCGGGGAAAGCGTGCTTGCACAGCCGGGAAATTTTTCCCCACTGAGGGTCTTCCGCTCCCCGTGTTTGTGGGGAACTTTATTCGTTGAAGCTATTGAACACTCACTCCATGTATTCGGGATGGGTATCTCCAAGTTTCAACATATCGCCAGTAAGTGTGAAGTGTAAATGTGAATCATCAGCAACATCCAAACTATCTCTGTCGTGCAAGCAAGCAAGCGGTCTTCTCTCCTACACTACTTACGTAGGCTAGATTCAAAGTTGTCATGATCCCTGATTACCTTCTTTCTTTATTTCGTAAATGTGCCATACTCCATATATAGAATTCCCTTTAACAAAGAATGGAGAGATTCTTCTGGATGTCATCCCTTGTCGTACCTTTTTCTTTTTGAATTCAAGAATATCAGTAATAATAATAATAATAATAATTATAATCCTGACGCATTTAAGAGAGCTATCGTCACAATAGGCAAGTGACTATGCTATATAAGATCTAAGATCCAAAACTAAAATCATGCATATCACAATCAACCCCTATTGACTAGAGAAAGGTTTCCTGGGAGAGGGTACTGTTACAAGCAGTTTGTTGGCGGACCTTCTCTTTCGGAAGGATCAAACAAGGATTCTCTAAGGGAAAGGCTAACCGGGTATCAGGGGCTCCAGAATCTCTTTAATCGACATTAAAATGCACCATAGAGGCAAAAAAGTCTTTGTCCGCTTGTTTATAGCATTGTAAGGAACGGCATATCCTACTCACATCCTATTCGATGGTGGAGAAAACAAGAGGGAAGAAAAGAAAACATAAGATAAGATATCCTGATATTCACGGTGTTGCTCCCATTTATTAGAGAAGTCACCCAAAAATCCGACTATATATATTCTACCGAATTTCTACATCATATGATATATATAATCCTTTCGATTGTCCTCAATATTGTCTTTCCCAGGCGCGGTGAATAATGTAGTAATTCAATGAACGGTCACCTCCGTGGTTGTTGTTGTTCTCTTATCATAATAATAATAATAAATCTTTATTCTCGGTGTTAGTAATAATAATAATAATAATTCTAGTATTCCCGTCTTTAGACCCATCAGTGAACTATATACGCTACAAAATCTTATCTAACTTACTATAACCCCTGACAGCAGAGAGGCACCTCCTGGAGCCCCAATGGGGAAAAGTCTATCTCAGCTTGATTCTGGCTTATCTTTGTAAGAAGCTTTTAGCTCGCTTTCATTTTTTCTGTAGCTCAGGTCAGATTCAAATCCACTGCCTGTCTGTTAAGAGCAGAGTCACATACCACTAGACCAAATTGACCAGGGACTTATTTTCTAATAATAATAATTATATTCTCGACGAGGAAAAACCTTGGCCCATTTAAGAGAGCACCATTTCCACGGTGCAAAGGTGTGTGTAATACCGAAAATATCAAAACTGCACCACAAATATCGCAAAATTTCAGTCATAAATCAGCCTGGCTAGCTCAATCGGTAGAGCGTGTGACTCTTAATCACAAGGTTGCGGGTTCAAGCCCCGCGTTGGGCTATTTAATTTTTTTTGCAAATAAACTGTTCACATCACCTTTTTAAAATTTTTTCTTCTTAACTATCCCTTATATCTTCCAGCTCCACCATTTTATGTTGTTAATATATTCACATATATGCTTACGGCATAGAAGGTTAGTAAATTAAACATTTACCCTTTTCTTTATATCAGTTATGCTGACTTTTCAAGGAGCAAGCAAGAACACGACAACTCGAGTATTAGAGAAGAGAGAAAAAGTGTTTAAAAGTATAAGGAATACCAAAGCAAGAGTTAGAAAAACAGTTCGAGTGGATGAAAGTGAAATGAATATGATTTTAGAATGATAAAATAGCAAAAGAGTCAAAGGAGAAACATGTAAGTAGCATGTAACAAATAGAATCAAAACAGGTCTGTAAACAAAAAAAAAAAAGAAAAGAAGCAAAAGTAACACAAGTAGTAGCGCTAGTTATATCCATAAATCCAGATGAATATGATGACCCTAAACCACACCATTAAGGGCAATATAAGAAAGGACCCTTATTAAAAAAACACCACCCAAATAAACCACAGAAGAAAACACACAGAGTAGAAATGAAAATAGAAAACCAATACAAAACAGCTTTAAAAAACAAAATATAATAACATATCATCCTACCTCAAACTGAGTAAATCGATTTAAGCCACCGGTATCATGACTAAGATTGAATGAACTTGATGACCTGATATTCGAAGCTTGGGGCATTATCAACGTACAAGTGGTGTCCAGCATTCTTAATAATTCTATACTTTGCCTTTGTATTTTCATTGTCTTTGTTGAAACGGTTAATTTCCTTCACCATCTGATAACCGGCTTCTTTGGACATCCAGTCATTAGAACCGTAAAGCCACAAAGATTTCACCTTGATATTTTGGGGGATTCTATCC
This sequence comes from Ogataea paraovalis, assembly GCA_030565405.1. Taxonomy (NCBI): domain Eukaryota; kingdom Fungi; phylum Ascomycota; class Pichiomycetes; order Pichiales; family Pichiaceae; genus Ogataea; species Ogataea paraovalis. The sequence continues at coordinate 226,263 of JAJMBU010000003.1, read as the reverse complement.
AACATTGGCATCTTTGCCAATGCACCAGGTGCCAAGATTCTCGTTAAACCGTACTCTCCAGAACCTTTACCAAGAAGGATCTTCGAGGTATAGTTGTTGATATCAATCAATTCATCATGATTTTCAATTTCACCAAATCTGTTAAAAGTCCATCTTGATACATATTTAGAAGAAATTGGTCCCATAATTCTCAAGACTTGGAAAGGAGAACAGTTGCGTTCCCATAGGTGGACAAAAAGCTTACTCAATTTTGGTGCACTTCTGACTTGAATCATATGGTCCTCAATTTCATCTGCATCTATATCTGAAGATATTGAAACACTGTCATCAAAAAGCTGAACCTCCTCTTCAGAGGTGGTCGCATCATCTTCATTTTGATTTTGATCAACTTGATGATCGTTCAACTCTTTGGATAGATCGACACCTTCACGGCGGGCAATATCATACTCTTCATCAAGAGTTTTTTCATTATTAACTTCATTTTGTTTATGGAAGAAAGAAGATTCACTTCTCTCTATTCCCACAGGAGACACCAGGACTAACTTTTGAACGATACCTCCACCATATTTCAGGTAGTAAGCACAGGATAAGTAACCACCCAAAGAATGACCGATCAGAACGAATTTTTCAATGCCCCTCTTTTTTCTCCAACTTTCAATGCTGTCAATAAAAAAAGCTTCTGATTTCTCGACACACTCCTTTGTGTTACCCTTTAAATTTGGGAACGGTGGTCTACTAGAAAGCCCAAATCCTAGCATATCGATTGCATGAATCTTGATCCCAGGAACACGAGATAATCCATCCATATTTTTATAGAAGAATCCCAAAGCGGCACCATAACCGTGAACTAAAACGATTTCAATCGGCTTGCCAACAGCAGGCTCGGTATTCTCAACGTAAAATTCGTGAATATAGTTACCATCATCATCGATAACGGTATCGATTGTTTTTGAAAGTCTATCATGAGATGATTCCGGGTAGAAAGGTAAATAGGAAAGCAACTTATCCTCATAATACTTCATAGGTTTAAATGAAAAATACAATTTGATGGAATCCATATACCCGTAAGCCAATTCCTCCGGAGAATCTGGCGATTCGACTTGTGGGTGGTGTGGTAATTGCTCTTGTTCTGTGGAGGCCATATTTCTAATTGAAGATGAAACAAAAGTGGGTGCTCTTAGTGGAAGTACAATTGAGTAAATTTGTGGGAAGAAGTGGACAAATATAAAGTGAAGTGAAATAAATCAGAACCAATAAGAAGCAAAGGGGGTGGTGGGTGGATGATAGAAGGCAGATAAATAGACCAGGTGGTGATAAATTGGGAAGGAAATCTCTGGAACTAAATTCATGCACGGGCCGCGATAACGTCTCTCTCTTTCCCGGGTTGCCTCTTTTTCTATCTAGCGATCAGTTGTACATTCTATATCTTTGCTTGCTGGGGTAGCGAGTGGCGACTGGCGAATCGATCGAGTGGCTGGACAGTGGCGCGGCGGGGGGTCTGTATATCAATTGTATCAATAGTTGCTGCTAGTCGGGGTTCGGGGATAGGTCGATCGTTAAAGCTGATACTTAGCAAGTTAGCAGGCAGGCCGGGGTCGATCAGCCTAGGTCGGTCGAGATTCGAGATAACTGGCCGGGCCGCGCGGGCGCGGACGCTGGTCTGGGCCGAGTCCCGTGTACTGGCTGGCTAGTTTGCTAGTTTGCTTGCCTGTGTTGTTGTGGGATTAGTGGGATTAGTGGGATTATCCCCACTTGGAATGCTGCCTCGCATGCATGAACTCGACCTCGAGTGTATGATGGTTTTCTGATATTGATGTATACTCGGCCATGATTATTGCAGATCTAGACTTTTGTGTCCGAGTATCCCCATAATAAACTCACCGGAGCATCCGCAATTAATACACTAGACCCTTAAAAATAACCGAAGAGCGAGGGTATCCTAAATTATAATATCTTATACCTATAATATATATAATATGAACTTGTCTCCGCTGGTTCAAGTTGCCACCCCGGAAATAAGGGGATGCAGAGATTGTAAGAAATACCGATCTATAAATGCAGACTCGTGTTTTTTTATCAGTTATCGTATAATTATGATTTTTGCAAAAGGTTTTCTAATTAGGATACATTTGGTAGATTCGCATAAAAATAATTGAAACAACGTTTGAGTCCCCCTGAGGACACACTCCATATCCACTGGGATTCAAAGATTTACTTGAGAAATCTAACTATTCTATTACACTGACAGTATGATTTGCTGAACGTGTCTGAAACTATATCCAATGTATACTTACTGAAATCAACTCGTGGGAAGTTCTAGCAAAAACATCCAGACTACTCAGCAACATAAGACAGATCTACGTTTCGCAAAAGAAGCAGATGTCAATGCGTATCGCCGTATATTTATGCTTTACACAAACAAAGCAGAGGGCTGCCAACCAGAACTGATATTAAAAAGGGGAAAAGGGGAAAAGGGGAAAAAGGGGGAGAGCATCGACGCATCGACAGATCGACGCCAACACCGACGCGGTGTCACGCCAGCGCCCCGCTGGCAGCGGGAGCACTTTGCAATTGCGTGGGACCACCGTCCCTCATTCTCAGCTTACCACCGGCTTCACCCCGTCGATCTTGCTCTTCCATCCACCCTCAACGCTTACATGCAATCAATATATATAATATAATATATATCTGCTTTTCGAGAGTGGTGGTTACCGGTGAATTAACCTATAACAGGCTTTGTATCCAGAATTTCAGCCAATTACAATACTATAGTTACCTCTTTATTCATTGAGCTATCCTGGCTTTCTCATCACACTCCAAGACACGAGAAAACCACACCACCTACCTATTCAGAACTTCTTCCGCACTTGCTTTCTCTATTTACATTTTTTTTTTTGATAGATCAATTCTCGATCTTTGAAAGTGGAAAAAAGTTACATACACACTCTAATCTTAACAGCATTAACTTACTTCATAATTTATCAACTACACCCATTTGAATTTCATTTCATATTTTAAAATTGATTTACATAACAGTGAAAAGAAAAGACTCAATTACATATCTGGGAAGCAGACTTTTTCTTTCTTTCTCTTTGCATGACTATAGACAGATTTGAAGCATGAGCGAAATCTTACCATATTCAGATCCTTTGATAGAATTGCTTAAAGACCCAAACTTAAACAAAGAAAAGACAAAAGCACAGGAACTTATACGATTCATAAACGATATAGATGATTCCAAAGTGAAATCATGGTGCATAGAAGCATTTGAGATGTTGAGAGATTTAGAGAAAATTGAAGTGAAGATAAACAACTGGGAATTCCATACACTTGACTTCAACTTATCTCAATCTTTTTTGTTGGATGAAGAAGACGTCAAAAAAAGAAAGTTCAACTCGGAACTGGCCAAAAGGGTGTCAAACAGCTGCCTTGATTTACATAAGATTTTGAACGAATTGGGAATTGAAATCGATGAATTGCACATGTTTAATAAGAGTTTATCGGCATTACAGAGAATAAGTGATCCAGGTACAATTTTAACTGAATTGAGTTTAAGAGTAATTAGATTACAGAACCAGTTGAGTGACGAAATCTCAATTCATTATTCGAAAGCAAGGTTGGTCAATATAGGTATTGATTTAGAAAATTTGATTTATGAAGATGAAGAATTGGATGATGAAGAAAACGAAGAGGGCGTCACTGCAGAGACAGTGATAAACTATAAAACTTTCATCAACAACCTTTTACAACAGTTGAATGACTCCGTTAGTTCCGGTGATACGATCGGTGCTATGGAATGCATCACAGTTATTAATGACGTTGAAAAGATGTTTGAATCAATGAAGATGCAAAAACTTCAAAAAAGGCAGAGAAGAGAAAAGAGAATTTTGGCATCTCATTATGCTGATGTGGATGATGACCAATTTTTTGATCGTCTCGACACGGAATCACCATCTTCCTCAATGACTTTTGATGATTCGTTATACGGAGAAGAAGCCGATGACTATGACGACGATATGGGAGACGAAATAGAGGAAGACGATACTTCTAAGGCCAATCAATCGTTATCCACCGTCAAGATTGATCAAAGAAGAAAGAGAAGACTAAATAATACTCAAAGCAATAGACTCTCTATGAATTTGGAAGACTCTGCACTACACAGAACGACAATATCCGAAAAGTTGCCATTCTTGATGACAGCATTCGAAGAGGCCAAACAAACAGAAGAAGAATTGAAGGAGTTTATCTCATCACCTATAAAGGTTCGGTCATCATCAAGGAAATCGTCAACAAAGAAAAGTGTCAGAAAACACCAACCGAAGCCAAAATCTAAATTGAGTGAACAACTGTTAAATGAATTGGATCAAGAAGATGGCGACGAAGAATCCAACGATCAAACTTACAATTTGACAAAAATTGCATCACGTTCCTCTACAAACACAGATTATTCTACATCAACCATTGCACCATCAATCAAATCTAATGGCAATCATACTACTACAGCAGCAGCTGTGCCACATCATCCTATCCCACATTTTTTGCCTTCTTCACCACCAATAAGCTCGAATGCTGCTGCCTCACACATCCATCCACCCTCATTGTCTTCATCTGTGTCTTCGTTACCAAACCCATACTTTCAAAATTCGATACTAAGTGCGCTTTTCAAACCACAGATCAAGGAACCTATTTACGTTGATCACCAACAACAACTTTCAACCTCATCAGAGACCAGCAATGATGCAGGTGCGCTAGTAAAGAACAACAACAACAAAACACACAAAAGGGGGAAATCCCAAACCTCACCTGCCATCAAAGAAAAACTACTGCATTACAAACAACAAGAGGATACAAAGGAACTGACCCTATCCCCAAAGAAGATCACTGCTATACAGCTAGGAGCTGGACGTGTTAAAGAAACCGTTAAAGATATTGAAGATCAGTTACCTAGTGATATCAAACTTCCTGCACCAGCGGAGGAATCCACATCGTTCAACAATTTGAATACAACGTCCAACTTTTCATCTTTCCAGTTCGGAAGGCTATGGGGATCTTCTACGGCGTTGCCAGCTAACAAGTTACAGAGCAGTAATATATTTAATAAGATACCGAATAATCCACCGAGTGCTAAGCCCGGTTTGGCAGTTAATGATTTCAATTTCCATGATATTGATAATTTGATAGATTGAATCCTTGGAACTACCCCATTTATTTATTTATTGTTGAATTAGAATACCTTTATTTTCACATTCGTTTTTCCCCCATCCTTTTATTTTTATTAAATAACGACTATATAATTTATACTAAAATACATTCTGAACATAACTTGCATAAACATTCTATACATAGATAAAATAAATTAACTAGCTTTGTTTCTAACTCTATAGTCTATCCTAATAAATATTGAACGTTTAATTCCGGTTCTTTTGGACTATATACAAGACACACAATAAGAACAAAAGGGAAAGATAAAAATTACATACAGATCGAAAAGGTCATCCAAGAGATGCAAAACAAAAAACTTATTCACTTGAGCTTAACATCTTGATTGCTCTAGAAACAGAAGATCCAGCATTCAAATTCGAGGAATCTTCGACTTTGACCAAACTCGATCTAATGACTCTTGGATCGTTCTTTAAAGATCTCAATATTTCCCTCTGCACAGCAGCAGATGTGTCAAACAACATTATAAAATGGGAGCCCTGGAAATGCTTTTCACTGGCCTTTTTGATAATCTTAGGTAATGGTTTGGATCCCAAGGAAGTGATCTCTCTCACAACACCATTGTTTCTAATTACTAATTTTCCAATAGTTGATGCAAGCCTAAATGTGTGTTTTTTTTATCTGTGGTTAGTATTTTTATATCATCATGATGATTCTTCTTTCGTTTTGTTGGAATCTAAACTTTATTTTCTCTTTCCTTGGCTGTCTACTTACTCTTTAGCTTCCGCATGGACAGCTAATGGAGATGAAATACGAGCAATGGCCGCAAGTTCGTATAACATGATGGTTTATCCTCTATGCCGTTGAGAGTAATCAAGTGATCGTGCAATCTTCTCGAGTTCCTCCAATCCGAATACCTTTCAGTTTTTCATGAATGTGAACCCACTCATTCAGCCTCAATCTCTGCAGAGATCGCTTCTGTGAGTGAGTGAAGCAATTTGCAGATGCAGAAATTTTTCACTTAACCCGTACACCTCCAAAATTGATCGAAGTACGAGATGAGCAGCATGAGCTGCCGCCAGCACTCTGTCAAGGAAAAAAACGTGTCATCAAGCGGCTCATCTAATCTCAGCAGAAGCACTCGATAGTGGCTATCATGTAGAGTGCAACATCACATTACGCCTATTATCCGGGGCGAAGAATAATCGGGGGAAACTTTTCTTTTTGTTCTGTGGCACTTTTTACCTTGAATTTTTTTGGTCAACTCTTTTTGTAATCAGATCTAATACTACGAATAGTTACTCAGCCTACACATTACATCTATAGCAATGTATAATTGGTTGTTTGGTAAGAGGCTAACGCCTCAAGAACAAATGAGAAAGAACCAAAGGCAGCTTGAAAGAACGCAGAGAGAATTAGAAAGAGAGAAAGTGAAGCTACAACAACAGGAAAAAAAGATTGTACTAGACATCAAGAAGTCCGCTAAGAATAACCAATTGAAGACCATTAAGATTCAAGCTAGAGATTTAATTAGGACCAGAAAACAAGTGGAAAAGTTTGACAGGATGAAGACTCAACTACAAGCCATATCTTTGCGATTACAAACGATGAGATCATCGAGTCAGATGACAAATTCTATGAGAGATGCAACAAGATTACTTAATGGTTTGAATGGCAACATGAATCTACAAAGTTTATCCAAAATAGCAATGGAGTTCCAAAAATCGATGGATATAATGGATCAAAAACAAGAGATGGTGGACGATGTTATGGATGATATAATGGACGATGAAATCGATGTTGATGATGAAGAAGAGATTGATGAAGTTGTTAATAAAGTGTTGGATGAAATTGGAATTGATTTGAATTCTAAAATGGGTGATAATGTACCTGCTGCATTGGCTGCATCTGCTTCTGGTGAAGTGGAACAGACAAAGCTTAAACCTCAGATGATTGGTGCTGATGGTCAAGATGATGATTTACAAGCTAGATTAGACAGTTTGAAAAGGTAGGTCGAATCATAAAATATATAAATATAACTGCACCTTATTTTTATTTAGCCATTTCGATTTCTATCTTTTCCTTTATTTTTGTTCGATATTAATATCTTCACTTCGCTTTTATTTTTTAATCTTTTTTTCTTTTCATTATTTGATATTCTGTTACTAGTTTGTTTATTTAACAACTTTTTATTATTTCGATTGACTATTTGCTCTCTTTCTTCTGACTTAATCTAATATATGCAATTGAATACATTTGCTCTTTTTCTAGTATTTTATGTTGCATATCTCGACAAAGGAAGTGCTTGTGTTTAAAAATATGAAGTTGCAGAGATGCTCCGACTGAACTAAACTAGATTGAAACGATTTAAATGAACATAATCTCTCAGATCTAATATTAGCACACATTTTTTTAACAAGAAACTACATCAATCGTCAATGAAAGAGATAAAACAAGTAAAACATGTTTTGTAGTATTTGAAAAAACACAAACTGACAACCAGCTCAAGGAGCTTGGTATTATAGAAACAAGCAGTTAAACCTCGATATACAACCTGTTAGCATCTCTGGCTCGCAGCTTGATAACGGCATTCCATGCATGTTAGAGAATAGTTCAAGCCCGGTCTCTGTTGAGGTTAAGGAGCTGCCTAAAATACTTCTCTTCCATCATAATGATATATCCAAAAAGGGAACTTTTATTTTAATTTAATTTAATTTTACTTTTACTTCGTCTAGTAGATAGATACCTTCGCATTCATTATCCCACAAATTATGACCACATTCCGTTAGCAAGATCACTTTGGCCATTCTTACATTCCCTCTACTGATTCCGCTATTAGTCAATGACAAGAGGGCTTCTGCTACGTGTCTGTTCTTCATATATTCGAACCAGATTTCTGCCGTTGCTTTGAACTGATCATCTATAGCCGTAGTGCCACATTTACCCGTTCCTGTGCTTCGCCACGCTGATGCACCAACTGCGAAGAGGCCTTTCTTCTCTGTACCAATACGATCGTAATATATATACCTCCTCCACACTCCTCAGTTGATGGAGAGGCATCACGTAGTATGTATGCTATTTTTGCATATATACTAGAAGCTTGATCCGCAACGATGTTCACGTACACTGCATAAGACCACGTGTCTTGAGCAATCTGGTAATAGAAATTGTTGGATAGTCTTCTTTTAGCTTGAACTATCCTCTCCCAGACCAATTTAATACTATTACAAGCCCACTCAACAACAAGGGATCACCTCTGTTCGTCGTGATCAAGCACTGAATCTAAAATCCTAACCATGGCGTTCTTACTGCCTATATTTATCCAGACTCTGCAAAAGTTAGCTGTCTGCACGTCAAAGCCTAGACCAGTATATAACGTATTGTCTTGTTTCTGTATTGACGTCGCGGTCCCCACGGGGTAGCCCGAAAATGATAAGAAGTGTGAGGAGGAACCTAGGAAACAAATGCAGCTACGGAGGCAAAAAATAACCTAAGGCTATCATCAGCCAAGAAATTTTAATTAAAGAAGGAGACAGATCGAGGGCAGAGCCAAGTAGGCAGGACGTTTAATCTGGTTGGCCAAAGTGTTTATTATCTTGGAGGGCAGCCATCGCTCTAATCAAAAGATCCAGACTCGTTAAATGTGGGTGACTCAATAAAGTTGTGGATTCGTAAGGCAAGAAGATTGCATCTCAAAGGGATATGTGGAACAACAGATTACAGATAGGAGAAGGCAGCTAGCTTGACAGCACCCGATAAACATGGTCAATAATTGCACAAAAGAAAAGAAACGAACAGAAAAGAAAAGAAAAGCAAAGAAAAGCAGAAAAAAGACAAATTTTCCCTTCACATATACAGAAATACTTACACTATGTGGAGTTCTACGTATATATTACAAATTACAACCAAGATTACGTACAAGTATTTGGAGAAGGATGAATCAAGTGGGCGGTGTTTTCGAAGGACTTAGTGAGAGGGAGGACCAACAGGGCCATCCGGGATGGAATAACTGGGGTCAATACTGATGTCTAGATTCATCCACGCCCCAAATAAACAGCTCAGACAGCAAATGATGTGAAATGGGCCAAAACCAACCATCTGTCAATCCATCCATCAGTTGCAATTAGCCCACATGTATCATATAATATAAGCTAGGGAATTGTTTCCAATAACAGGCAATTAACCAGGGGGAGAGAGAGAGAGAGACGGCACGCCGCGCGGTTATCCGCCGGTGCAGCCAGCCAACCAACCAGGCACTATTACGGAAGTCCTGCCCTTCCGCTTGCAAGCGGGCAAGAGTGAAATCCCCACTATTATGTATATTTGCTATTCTCTCCTCTCAGCTCTCAGAGCTGACCATGTAGACCACCGATCCACATTATCTGGTGTAACAGCTGGAACTGAGAGACTCGATGTTTCCGGGCAGATAAACAAACAAGAACATCATCTGTTTGACGTGGAATGCCTCCGTGGAAAGTCAACAGACGTCATAGTGACAGCCCCGTGGCGGCAGCCCAACTCTTCCTCCCTCCCTCCATCGCTCTTCCTCCCCCTCCCCCCCACGCAGCCTACGCAGCCCGCCCAGCAGATCTCGAAGGCAGCCCGGTCTGCTAACGCTTTTTCTTCTTTATTTTTTTTTTTAGCAGCACCGAGCAGCAGCAGCAGCAGCGAGGGAGGGCAACCAAATAACGACACACTTCCTGCATTTCATTAAGGTTATTTATTTACTTGTTGATTTCTGTTCCCCTTGTTTGAAGACTCCATTTCTATTCTTCTTCTTCTTCTTCTTCTTCTTTCTCTTGTCTTTTGTTTGCTCAGCTCAGCTTGATAATCCAGCACAGTTACAAAACGATAGCTTCATTCATTTCAACTGCTACGACGCTGTTCGAATATTTTTTTCACACCGTCTTATCCAGCCTTGGCTATCCGTAACCACAGCCACACCGATACACACACTCCTAACTCGATACCATAACTGGAGTCATCACACCAGCTTTCTTTTGAGGTAAATTCATACATCTATCATATCCCTCACGTTGACTTTAGACACCATTTCCCGCATATTTTTAAGTTGTATTGACTTAGTGGCTCGAAATTTACGTCTAAAGAGGTGACATCATCATTTGTAACCAGGTTCTGTTAATCAATAGTCGGTTCACTAACCCCCCTTTTTATACCACTCCACTGATATATTCATTATACTTTTAGACAATTAGATATTGATATCTTCCAGAATAGGACGACAATCTATTGTATTTTGCTTCAATATTAGAAACTTCATATACAACCTAAGGTGCCAACGCATAACATTATCCCGTCGTGTTATTCTTTCCAGACACATATGAATATATATTTAAATATCTGCCTAGTTAATATCATATAAAACGTTCCAAAAAATGACTATAGTTGCGACCGCGGTTACAGAGAATCCTCCTGATTCTAAAAAAAAAGGCTTATTTCACAAGATAAAGGACAAGACTCATATTCATCATCATCATCATGACCACCACAATGTTAACAACAACATACCTCCACCTACTGCGTCCTCTTCTGATTCACTGAAATCGAAGGATGGAACATCACCACCAGCAAGTAGAAAACCTTCTAGAACCTCTTCTTTTATGAAGCACCTGAAATCATCAAGCACAGACCTCAGCAGACCTAAAGTCTCGCCATCATCTAGTTTCACTTCAAGTCCCAAATCTCGTGTATTGACTTCATCAAAATCAAAGTCGACGGATCATATACCTCCTCCTAGACAAAAGCTTGTCAAAGCTCATTCCACTGCTGGCCATCATCACATCAATGATCCAAATAGGCATATGCTTGATATTTTGGGAACATCAGGTAATGTTATAGCATCTCCTAGAGAACCACCCAATCCTAAACAACTATTGGAATCGCATGCAACCGGCTTACCTTCCATTGATGATTATAAACCAGCTAAGAAATCAACCAAGCTGGAATATAATCCTTATGGATTGAAGACTGCAAGTCAGAACTTTATCAATCAATCAAGAACTTTTGATCCTACAGATGACGAATCTAACGTTCTTCCGTATCCGGTTGATATGCCAAATGATCATTTACCAGAAGAATTTAAACAAGAGCATGAACAGTTGCTCGATACTTATCAGTTCCCAAAAGACGATACGTCCAACCTTGGATCGGGTGCATCGGCTTCTGTGAAGAAAGTTCACTTAATTGGTAAACCTAAGGAGTTGCGTGCTTTAAAAAAATTTGTTCTGTTCAAAGGTGAAACACCATCTGAATTCTATTTCAGAGCTGCAAAAGAATACATCATTCATAAAAACTTATCCAATGGACTGCACATCGTTAACTGTGAAGCTCTTGTTAAGATTCCTCACCAACAGAATTTGACTCGCGGGTGGGGGTTCATCTTGGAATTATGTGTCACAGATTTGTTTAGTTTGATAACCAAACCTTCTTGGTTCAAGTCTCCTGCGTCAGAAAAGCTTTGTCTTTTTAAGCAGATATCTTACGGTCTCAAATTCATACATGAGTGCGACATTGTCCATAGAGATATTAAACCCGAAAATATTTTGTTGACAGCCGATGGTGTTGTTAAGATTACCGATTTTGGTGTCAGTGATTATGGGCATGTCGAGCCTGGCAACTTTGCTAGTGAAATAAAATTGACGACGCAATTGGTGGGTTCTGCTCCATATCAACCTCCTGAAGTCCAATCCATGAATGGTGTCTTGATATCGAAGAGAACACCATATGATCCATTTAGAATGGATCATTGGAGTTTGGGTATCATGCTCTTTACTATGTTCCATGGTACTGTGCCGTTTATCGAAAGTTCCAAAAAGACATGCCCAATGTTTAGAGACTATGATCAATCTTATCAACAGTATATCAACAACAAGAATCCTCAGTTTAGGAAAGGAGATGTGACCAAAGGTCCTGGTATCGAATACAAATTTGCCAAATTTTTCCCTGACAAGCATATTGCAAGATTAGCTTGGAGGTTGGCAGATCCAAACGTCGCTACAAGATATACTTTGTTTGATCTGTTCAGTGATCCAGCATTTCAATCTATTGAAATGTGTATTAACGAAAATGATTATGGTTGCAATTTTTATCACCATAAGGATTCCACATTTGATGGAAAGTTTGAATACGGTCAAACTCCACCACCGACTCCAAAACTTGGACGCTCAAGGGCCAGCACAATTTCAAGATCGACAAGTGCACTGGAACTTCCTAAAGTTAAATCAATGACTGCGTTTTTGGGTAACAGTCCAGATCTACCAAAACATCATGAGGTTCCAGAATCTAATGGAAACGGTAGCACAGATAGCACAGGCAGTGCAAGCAGTACCAACCACAATGACCAATATTTATCCTCGACTTCTTCATCAAGTTCTTCTTCACTGGTGATACAGGGCGTCAGTGAGCAAACAATCAACGAAAACGAGGAACTGGAATTACCTGAGGAACAACAAGAGTTGTTGCCAGATGTTCCCCCATTATTGGATTCTACAAAATCTTTGGCGACTCGCATTAATGGTGGGGTTTCACCACCTAAATCAGCTTCGAGTCATTCTAGGCTACCTAGTAGCGTATCAATGGTTACTTTAAATTCCTTATGCACGTCAGAAGGTTTGAAACCTATTAATTTAATGAATGGTTGTAATTTCAAAGTGATTCCTACTGACATAATCAAGAAGTCTGGTTCTTGTAAGATAAAGCCTCATCACCATTATGTTCCTAGTGTTAATTGATTGTTAGTATTTCATATTTTATTGGATGCTTATTATTATTGTTATTTTTATAGTTTTATTTCAAATTATTGTTCAATTTTTTTTATTATTCATTTTTTTTTTTATTTAAATATTTTACCTTTCGATTAATATTGGGTGTTTGGTTTTATTATTGTGGTTGTATTTCTTTCTTTTGAAAACTTATATATATGGAGATATATATGAATCTTTTCTAAACTATTGTCATTTATCAAAAAAAAAAGTTTTCCTTTGATTCTTATATTGTGTGTTTTAATTATTTACCATATTTTGTGACTCATTTACGTTCTCTATCTCTTCTACATTATATTCATATTCTAATAGAAGTCTCAACTATCGTTGAAGATCACTTCGGTTATCCACAAAGAGTTTAAATTCTAATACTTATTTTTTTATGTCACTGTAATATTGTTAAAAGAGATATGATACTTGTAAACACATGTATGGTAGGTTAGTGCATAAATTCTCTTGTTGGAAACTGAAATCTGACTAAAGAATGACAAAACGAAGAAACATTTTTAAAAATATATGGACTTTATTTACTATGTGACTTACCTATCACTTTCGTATGGGATCGTTTCTTTCTTTCTTTCTGTTTGTTATATCTGCAGTCTTGGTGAAGTTAGTAGGAAAGGCACTCAAACCTACAGTTTTATATTCAATACATTGTATTTTTCACTTCTTTGGGTGGTCTTTCAACGCACGAAACAATTCGCCAGCATCTCTTTTTATAGCGATCAGTTTTCTTGCAAAGTGGTTCCATGCTGAACATACGTCGGTTTAAAGTGCCGACCTAAGATGAACTTTTAATAATCATCATGATATAGAAATAACCTTGTAAACCTTTCATTCAAAGACGTACCCTGGTAATTTGTTCCTTATTAAAACAAATTAAGTTACTTATAACAAAAGCTTCGTGTAAAAATTGTTCACTTCAGCCACCAAGAAAGCGCCCCCACCTTAAAGAGCCCATGTTCTGAGTCGCGTGTACATATACATGTGTATCACATTAATCCTTTATTGTAATTAGCCTGACTTGTATGCTCGCTTACATTTCCACGTACCTACATATACAAGTAAACTTACATCATACATGCACATACATACATAAGACACACGGATAGTTAACTATACGTACCTACATTAATCATAGACAGAAGCTGAAGACGTTCAACATAAAAACAGCCACAAAGTATCCCGATTAGGAAAGATATTTCGCGGATATGCACGAGGCGCGGAATATACTATACGTTTTGGGTAGACGGATCCATCCAAAGAGGTGAGGAAAAGCAGCGATGTGCATGAAGATGAACTGTCCAATTCTCTTATTTTGTGAACAACAAGGTGGGCTTGTTGGAAGGCGATGATCGATTGTTCTTTGGAGATTTGAATCTTAGATCCATGGCTTTATACACTGTGGGGTACATTATCTCCCATCTTGCACACTTGTCCTAATTGTTAGTTCACTATCGCTCTCTCTTTATCCTATTTAGGAATTGAGAGACAGCTTCGGAATGAGTCAGCAACTTTTTGCCACAACGCAAGTGGGAAATTAGAACGATTTATATATTAATTAAGTTATTGAACGCAAAATAACAACCGATCTTTTAAATCAGAAATTCCTTATCTTCCTGGAGATGCTTTCCTACTCCGAGATAAGGGTCCAAAAAAAGAAAGAAATAGCCAGTCACAGGGGAAGGGCAGGTGCGAATTTCATTTCAGGGTGACAAAGACCCGGCTAAACAATCTATAAACGTTTATCGGTTTCCAAATGATTGCCGGATTGTGAAACCAGCATTTAAGATACTGACTTTCAACACAGCTGGATATCCCTAGAACTTGTTTGAATTACTTCGATAAGATTAGCGTTCTTTCCAAGGCATATTAAGCCTTGAAACGGATGAAAAAATCCTTGAGTGATGAGGAAAGAAGACGATTCGCTTGCCTTTTTAAGCAGTTCAATTCGATTTTAATCTCATCAGCGGTTTATCTTGTATCGAAGATAAACTAATAGACGACAAGGAATTCTATAGGAAATGACCAGAAAAACCAAACTGGTTAAGTAGGACACGCGAATAGAAACAATAGTAGATAACAGATAAGAATTGGAAATTAGCCAAGTAATTTGCAATTGTGTGGATAGGATTGGTGGGTGGTAATTGTAGGCTTCTTTATTATTTTATTATTATTGTGGTATGCAATTAGTACAAAGTAATCAATCTTGTTTCTCTTTAACTCTTATCTTTGAAAATGAGGAGAAAAACATTGGCATACGATAGATAGATAGGTGATGCTTTGCAGGGATAAATGAATCATCAAACAGATTGATAGTTGAAAGAAAGTACACGTCGACCAGGCGGAGCATGAAAAGCAGACAAAACAAATTAAAAGTTAGCAAACAGCCAAGAATTAATTGGAAATAACAACTATACACCTATATATAGGTATTGGCTGCATTGGAGATAGAGATAGCTACGAAGTTCCGAAGCTCAAATGTAAATCATGGTAAATTAGCCAACATTACATAGCAAACCACTAAATGTCTCAAACACGAGAATTTATACGCGTATATATATAATTTTAATATATATATATGATGATGACGAAAAACTAATTAAACGCAAAAAGATTTAAAGTGCAAAAATAAATAGCGCATAGGTATAGGAGGTAATTAAAATAACACGCATGTATAGCAGAATTAAAAAAGAAGCAAAAAGCATGAATTGAGGTTCTTGACTCCGTTTCTCAACAAATGCAGTCTCTGTCACATGGAGACCGTAACTCTGCCATCGATCCTTTTCCTGCACGCCACGCAAAAGGACAGAGCAGGGCGAGACGGGGCTAAGCTCAACCCAAGGGACGTGGCATGACCACCACAGGTCCTGGCAACTACTAGCTATACCTTTTCAGAATGCCATATACGCTAGCTATTATTTTTCCTTTCATACTCTTACAGGTACTCCCTGTCAATAAATTAGAATAGCAATTCAAACAAATCCAAACACACAACGTAACGTACCCCACGCACCCTCCCTCCCTCCTTCACACGGCCGCGGCCGCCCGGGTTCCATCCCTGCAAAACACAGCACGCAGGAGGCAAACCAACGCCGCATACAAGGTAGTGCACGTCACAGCAGTGCACATGTGCATACTGCCGCGTAGCCGCAGATCGAGATACATAACCTCAACCTTATTGTCGCACACATGACCTGCCGAAAGTCGACACTTCTTCCTTGACACCCACTACTCGGCACAAAACGTCTGCAGTCACAACCAAGAAAATTTAAGATGGAACCAACAAAGGAATTTATTTGCGTTATTGGCATGCCTGAAAATTAGTCCTCTTAGATTTGATTCTTGATTTCGAATGAGAAAAAAAGGTAACTTTTCTATCTGTCGGGTTTTTTTTCAATCTTTTTTTGGTTTTAATTTCTTATAAATAATACAATCTCTTCTCTTTTACATTCATAGTGTTTTCTGCATTCCCTATTCCATTATTCCATAGATCTTCAACTATAATACCACAGACTATACATCCGTGATCTATCCAATATTTTCAATCACAATGAATATCATTAATTCTATAACAAGCCGGAATAAAGAAAAAAATGCAGTGGTTTCTGATGTCGCTTCTCTATCATCATCAGCCGACTTGGACCCAGTGAAACATAACAACTTGCGTAAGAATTTCTCATTTTGGTCGATCTTGGGTGTTGGGTTTGGTCTAACAAACTCTTGGTGTGGTATTTCGGCTTCTATGGTTGCCGGTTTGTCCTCTGGTGGTTGTATGATGATTATTTATGGTATTATTATCATCGCTGCAATCTCCACATGTGTTGCCATCACTTTATCTGAATTAACCTCAGCTATTCCAAACGCTGGTGGACAGTACGTTTGGACCAAGATTCTTGCACCAAAAGACAAGGCGGCATTTTGGTCTTTTATGTGTGGTAACTTGGCCTGGATTGGTTCTATCTTTACTTGTGCTTCAGTGGCAATCTCTTTAGCTACCATGGTTTGTGCCATGTGGAAAATGAATCATCCTGATTTTGAACAAAAATCGTGGCACGTTTTCGTTATCTTCCAAATTATGCATTGGTTAACTTTCATATTCAACTGTTACGAAAGATGGTTGCCAACTTGTGCCTCCATCGCCTTATATACAACTATCTGCTCTTGGTTTGTCATCACCATTACCATTTTAAGTTCGTCCAAGGGTGAATTCCAAAGTGCTCACTTTGTTTTCGTTGAGTTTGAAAATGGAACTGGTTGGTCTTCATCAGCTATTGCTTTCATCGTTGGTTTAATTAACCCTGCATGGTCATTCTCATGTTTAGATTCAGCTACTCATATGGCAGAAGAGGTTCTGCACCCTGAACGTATCATTCCAATGGCGATCTGTTCGACTGTGGCAATCGGTTTAGTCACTTCGTTGACTTACGTCATCTCCCTGTTCTTCTGCATTAAGGACATTAATGCAGTTTTGAATGATTCCACTGGATTCCCAGTGATGGAAATTTATAACCAGGTGTTAGGAAATAAACACGGTGCCATTTTCTTAACCTTTTTAGTCTTGGCTTCCCTGTTTGGTTGTAACATTCAATGCCATACATGGCAACAAAGACTTTGCTGGTCGTTCTCTAGAGATAACGGTATTCCAGGCTCCAAATACTGGTCTAAAGTCGATTCAAGAACTGGTGTTCCATTGAATGCTCACATTTTCTCCTCTGTCCTAGTTGCCTTGGTTGGTTTCATTTACTTGGGTTCAACTACAGCCTACAATGCTTTGGTTACCGGTTGTATTACATTCTTGGTTCTATCGTACGCTATTCCAATTGTGTTTTTATTAATGAAGAAGAGAAGAATCGAGAAGGGACCATTCTGGTTAGGAAAGATTGGTTTGTTTTCCAACATCGTTGTTCTCTGCTGGGCTCTGTTTGTCTTGGTGTTCTTCTCGTTCCCTATGGTCATGCCAGCAACTAAAGATTCGATGAACTACGCTTCTTGTGCTACCGTCGGTGTGGTTCTTTACTGTATCATCTATTGGTTCGCTAGGGGTAAAAAGCAGTTTATTTTGAGGGATGAAGATGCTGAATTACATGCAATTAGATCCATCTATTCTCACGCCGAACAGCTGAGAAATGCAACCAGCAAGGACTTGGGTCTTCAGGTGATAACTTCTAAGGTTTAATTTTATTCATACAGATAATTTATAGATTTAGATGATTATTGCTGTTTTATTTCTTCGTTTTTATTTTTATTTTTTTTCATTTCTATTCCTAGAGTTAAATTCTGTTTTTTTGTTACTCTGATAGCTGGTTTACTTTTCTTTTAATTTTGCTTAGTTTTTATTTATAGTTCTCTACTACGTTTTTTTTTGTTCTCTAGCGCATTATCTCGACTAACTCTTTTATTTACACTGGGCGTTCAATATAGCACTATTCCCGTCATTGGGTGTTTTTCAAAACCTGTAAAGACCTGCCTAAAGATAAATTTAAAAGATGAGAGATTAGGATCAAAAATCAAATGAAGGTTCTTTTCATTTTGAAAAAACAAAAGGTTAATTACATATTCATACATACAAAGAAACATTAAAAATGGTGAATAACGCAGGTTATTTAAGAAAAATAAAATAACAAAGAGAAGTATTTTGAAAAACTGTATGATGCTTAAACTAACAACAAATGCACCCTAAATCATCTTTTAGTAACAAAAAGAAACAAACGAAGGAAGGAAAATAAAGTAATACAAAATAGTAAGTTAACTAGACTTCAAGAATAGACAGACGAATCGTTGCTCAGAGTAGTACTACCACCAGTACTCTCTTCAACAGTCCCACCATGATTACTTCTACCGGTGCCTCCACCGGCACCAGTACCAGTTGTCGATCCGTTAGTCAAAGGACTTACTTTAGACCCATCGATAGACTCAGATGGCTCAGGCAACAAATTGAAGTCAACGTTGAAAGTGTTTGTACCAAAAAACTGTTGAACGTTAGGTAACTCATTGAACAACAACAACAACTGATCGTTCGAGTCGGTTGGGTTGTTTCCACTTCCTGGGAAAGATCCACCCTCGTTCATGTTCGTAGCTGTAGATGATGGAGTCGGGTGCTTATCAACATGTTGACCTTGCTGTCTACTATCCGGAGACATGTTGTCGTTCGTACCCATTTGCTGTGGTGTTGGAACAGGAGGAGTGCCAGTTAGCGGATTCATGTATAGTCCAGGAGATTGCCCAATGTTGTACATAATTGGGGACGGTATCATTGAAGATAGATGCTGATGAGAATGAGAAAGCTGATGGCGTTGAAGAAGCTGCAGATCTTGTGAATGACGTACTAGAGGGGGAGTTTGAATTCCATTCAATAGCAATGTTGAAGATTGATCACCGTGCTCCTGTTGGAATTGTTGGAACTGAGCCATTTGATACTGCTGCTGTTGCTGGATTTGTTGATGATGTTGCGATTGATTTTGTAAAGGAATATCACTCTGAGGTGTTCCAAAGAAAGCACTTGCATTAAATTGTTCGTCCCCCATATCGGCAATATTCAAATTGTTTGAATTCTTGATGGATGAGGTGGCAACGAATTCAAAGTTGTTTGAATTGGCAAAGTTGAACAAGGTCTCGTCAACATCTAACTTTCTTAAATTGAGGTTGCTCTTCATGACTTCAACAGGAGTTTTCAGATAGGCCATCGATCCAACTCTAGGCAACATCATACCATTACTGCTTCCAATACGAGGGGTTGCAGCTTGATTCTGATTCAATGCGTCAATCTCTGTGTTCCTTCCATTGCCTTCGCCTGTTTTACCAGCGCGCACACCAGATTCGGCATCAACCATACCCAAAAATGCTGGCAATGCAGTAGAAACAGGAGTTTGACCAACAGGAGTTTGATTACTGTTCTGTGCAGGAGTCTGAGTACTTACAGACGCCAAATCCTGGTTATTAGCAGGTGTCTGCTGTTGCAGTTGCTGGTAAAGTTGTAGCTGTTGTTGTTGTTGCAATTGCTGGAGTTGTTGTAATTGTTGTAGCTGTTGAAGCTGTAACAGTTGTTGCATCTGTTGCTGCTGCACCGGCTGGTGTTGTTGTTGTTGTTGATGTTGCTGGCGTTGCTGGCGTTGCTGCTGATTCGTCTGCTGCTTCCGCTGCTGATGCTCTTGCTGGTACTCTGCAACAGGGGCACTCTTCTCAGTACTATTATTCTTTGTGTCCTTACCATCTATCTTCGTTTTACCTTCTAAATTTCCCACCTGTTTTTCGAACTTTTTCAAAAACTCTGAACATAACTTGTATGTGGAGTTTGCATACCAAAATTTGTAACTCAAACTACCCAAAAATTGCAAAACGGTATGGTAATTCCAATTTTTCAAGTTTGGATCAAAGTTAACACCGTTGATGAACTCGTTTTTGATCGGTTTCAAATCAATCTTTAAAAATGCCGACAAAGTGTATGAAATCGAATACGGAATAAAATTAATGATTGGTAAATGTTTCATGTACTGAGACGTTATGTTCAAGATTTGCAAAGCAGACTTGCAATACAGTTCATCAGGGATGGATTTCTCTGTTTTGTAGTTCTTACACGTTGGATCAAGTAAATCGTACCTTCTTTTCTGGGCAAACATGATTGTAATGCTGACCAATAAACGACGCAAACACTCAGATCCAATATTTTTACCCTCAGACTCCAACATCTCTAAGGAGCTAGATGGATTCCAAACATCAAAATCAATATCTTTGGGAATTGAACGGTTATCTCCATGAGGTTGATAAAAACTTAACACTTTTTCCAACCTGATAGATGCCTGCACTATTCCATTCAAATCTTTATCAATTGGAAAAGCCAAACTGGAATCTTTTCTATTAATAACCCAATTTCTAGAGTTTATCAACGAATTTAGTCTATCCAAAACAAATAGACACCACCATGCTTTAGATATAGACGTATCCCTTTTGGAGTTTTGAATTGATTGTGAATAATGGTTATGCTGGATTCCTAAAGAAAAAGCATGATGTATAGCTATGTTTAAATCCATAGATGATGTTTCTAAAACGTTACCCTTCGCAGGTTCATCGTTCATTGGTGAACTAAAACTACGATAGGAATCCACTGCAACACCTCCTCCACCCCCGTACATTGACAACAAAGCATAAGTTCTAAGTAAAGTTAATCTGTTTTCATCCAAATTGAATTTCAGCATGGTTCTCACTTTGAATTCCAGCTTGCTGTTGAACTCGTTGACATCTTTGAATGATTTTTCTTCTTTTAAAATTTCGTTAGCACCATCCAATCTTGTAGATAGTAATATCAAGGCGTATAGGATCAACGTTGGCATATGATTATTCTTGAATGTAGTTAACGATGATTCTTCACTCAATAAAGGTAGCACAGAATTGAACTTTTTAAAATAGAGTTTGATCAGCTTGTATTGAATGGTCTTAGATAGACCTATGTCGAAGCAATCACATTCATTCAAATATTGAAATAGGGAAGGTGGTAGCTTGAAAGGACCATAGTTCTTTGAATTTTCAAAAAAATTATTCTTTTCGTTGGTAGATCTCACAAAGACACCAAGCATATCTCTCAAATGCTCGTTATCAACCATCGATGACGATGATTTTTTATCTTCTCTTTTGGAAAAACTTGCTTTCAAATTGGCAATCGTTTTATTTTGAACATTATGCTGAGAAGTTGAATTGTTACTATCACCTTGATTGCCTTTTGAAGCAGATGTGTTACCATTCTTCGAAGTTTGTTGTTTTTTATATTTTGGCTTATATGCAGCACTGTGATAATTTGGGATGTTATTATTGCCATTCTCACCGCTATTCCTATCCTCTATAGAATCCGGAGATTCACTGATGGTATCATCGTCGATTGCACCACCCGTGGCCTCACCAACAATGGAGTTCTTCCTATCGGATGATGCTGCGTCCTTATGATCATTGTGGCCTGCTATCTGAATGAAAATAGCCGTTGCATCTGTTGTTCCTATATACTTTGACGATAATGCTTGGAAAGTTGTCACTGAGTTTGACTTTTTAATCTCTGTCGATCCATTTTTTTTGGTGAAAGGTAAGTTCAAAATCTTGATTAACGAATCAAAAGTGGAAACGAAATGAATTTCATCATCTCTGAAGTGAACAAAATCTTGTTCGCGTATATTTTCATCATCATCACTACTGCCAGCTTTCTTCAGTTTTATTGATGCTACATCATCATTTTCGTTTTGGACCTTATTAACTGTAGCATTGGCTGTATTATTTTCAGTAGTAGTCAAAGACACTTTTGGAGCTGCAAATTCAATTGTTGTTCCGCTCTCTGCTGTCCCAGTATTATCGGTGGTTGTAGTAGCTGTGGCGGAAATACTTGCAGCACCGTCAGTAGTTATAACTTGTTTTAGCGGTCTTGTAGGTGAGATTGCTGGCGACCCGTTGTCCTCGTTTTTTAGAATTGTCGTCGGGCTTACTCTTGTTATTGGGTCGTTATTGGCATATTCCGATTGTGATCTTTTTTGCAAGGCAACGCTCATAAAATTTGATCTATCAGGAGTCGAATTAGAGGACAAGCTTCCCGTCTTTGATCTTTTCACCTTGAAAGTCAAACCTTCATCTTCGTAGTCTTCATCAGCTTCATCTTCTTGCTTAACGTATTTATGAGATTCAGGCAGCGAGCTGGGCGTACTATTGCTGCTGATATTTCCTGGAGTTGTCTGTGAATGTGATACCCGTGACTGTGACTGTATATGGTGCTGTCGCTGAGATTCATCTCTTTCCACTGGGATATAGTTAGGTTGAGAACTTTCTGAATCAACAGAGTCCAATCTTTTCTTAGCAGAAAGATTAACCAAGTTACACTCGAGGCTCAGTTGATTGCAGTTGTTACATCCTATGTTTTCATAATCTTTTGAAAGCTCACATTTGATTCTTTTGTTTCTGCAATGCGAGCAACATTTGAACGTTCTTTTTCTTTTTTTGAAGTTATTATTGAAGGCTGGAAAGACAAACATGCTGGATGTCTTATTATCTACTCTTTCAACGGTTGTGAAACTGCGATATCTGTCTCTTTTGAGCCAGTTTTGTATCGTACAGAAAGAATCAACAGCAAGGGTAAACGATGTAACGTGCTCGTTTTCTAGATGAAATCAAGTAATCAGAACTTGAGGGTACTGATTACAGATGGAAATGGATATGCTAATATTAGAAACGAAGCGCCTATTTGATAGGCGACGAAAATCTGATCAGCGAAAAAAATGGAAGTGAAAACCTCTCTTACGATGCGATGGAAATAGGGTGGAATCAAGATGACTTTGTAGACGATTATTTGGGGATGCAGTGCTGAGAGATGCTGAAGTGTTTCAGTTAGGAGAGATGAGATCGGATACTGACTAATATTCAAAGACGATAAATTATACCAACGGGTCTGGTCTTTACTACAACAGCGATCGATTTGGTATGGGAGTCGAATGCGTCGTGGGCTAAGTTAACGAGCTCCTATTGCAGTTGGAGTTGCGTCCGCCGTGGCTGGTGGCTGGTGAGCTCTGAGCTATAGCTTGCAAGTTGTAACCGGGGACGGGGACGCGGTGGTGGCAAGAACCCCGTAGTCTCCGTGCATCTGGTGGGCGGAGTGAAGGGGACCCCGGACGAGATCACAGCTTGCATTTACGGATGTGGCTGGTGTTCTTTGACTTCCCCGCAAAAATGCCATCTTCGGCGAGCAAAGCCACGCTGTTCTCTGCTGCTGTCCTTCTGACGCTCCAGCTTGTTGAGTGAGTGAGAGAGTGAGTGAGTAAGTGACACTGGGCGGAACTTCCCATGCCACCAACTGTTCAACTACTGCCCATACGGCTGGTAAAACCACAGGGTTTCCCGTATATATGTTGTTGTAACTCGTAAAGAACCGTTTATTTCTATCACGTCCTATACTACTTGTACTTGCCCTTCCAGTATTTGCGTGTTTTTACTGCAAGGTTTTCACCTTCACGTTACAGTCGAAAAGTGTTCGAGGCAGCGCGCTCGTTATTTCCGTGGGCTCTTTTCTTGCGTCCCGATTAGGAAACCTACCCCAAAATATCCGTCTCTCTCATCGTAGCTGGATCCTTTTGCCACTAAATAAATATATATATATATATATCGATTAACCTTCATGGCACCCCAACGAAGCAGTAAACAGGAATACGTGTTCTGGAAATCGACGTGACCCTGGATTTGTGTTCTTGTTTTCCGTCATAAGAGTTTTTATTGACAGTATATTAATAAATGCAGTTATTGTTTAACCCTCAAAGTGGTAGGTAAATCAGGAGAGACTCCAAAACTTCAACTTAAACTTATATTCTCCGCAAGTATAAACCCGAGTCCCGTTTATAAGATTCATCACCATCTTTGCTATATAACTTTTAAAAGAAAGAACGCGAAAAGCAACCGGGGCATCGTTAAATTCAAGATGATCTCACGTAATTTTGTAGGAAACAACTATGAAAAAGTTGACGATATAATTCAATGTTCATGACGTGCTTTCTGTATGCCCGATGCTATTTTTCTTGGTAAACTACAGTGACCATTAGCCTAGCCCCCATCGATCCAGTAAGTTAACCCTAGTTTTTCTGTTTAATATACATGCGCATTTAGACTTGTGGGCCTGTGGCTATTCTGCGCAACCGTCTATTATTCCCCTTTAGTTGATGCGTTCTCTATGTGTAATATTAAGTTGTTATGTAACGAGTATGTGCGTCTATCGACCCGTTTCGACCTTGGTTCAAGAACTAAGAACTCGAGTGACCGAGTCTAGATTCTTAGGCCAACCAAAAGATCCAGTCCATATTTGGATTCGCTGATTATCATAAGCCTTTTCATCGATAAACAAGAATCAGTATTTATAAGGGTTTCAAGGTGTTAACTGACTAATACGTCGCTTAGAGTCATCTAACCCAGTTATACGTTAACTGTCAGGACTAGTACGGAACTCACCAATTATACCCATTCACTGAAAATTATTAATTTCGACTACTAAATACGATAAAACACTAATTATGGGGCTTAGTGCCAATCTACAGATCGAATATATGTTATTTCAGGAACCTGACATATATACTAGGGAGTGGTTTCAGGGTAGCACTTAAAGCGAGAATCTGATGGATTAGATAACGGCTTATGCGGATCATGCCGACGCGTCGCGAAGACTTTTCAAACTTGAACTCTTGAACTTAACCAATTTTCCATACTCCACTTACATAAGCTGAACGGATGAGCTCCACATATGTGTGGTACTTCACTTTGATCGTAAAACAAACTACACCATATTCTGAACACTCACGAATAGATGAAGGGCCAATTAGCACGACCACAGCATTCATAATTTCAGAATTATTTGACTTCCATTCAAAGCATTTATCTGTACAAAACCAACATTAAAACGGTATATTTTTCCAATAATTCATTTGATTTCTCGGCTGGAAAACATCATTAATACAAATATTAATATAGGATAACTGGATTTTCTTTTACTACAGATAAAAAAAAGAAGAGATGGCATTACTTGAAACTGTTCAAAGGAAGTTGGATAAGTTGGGACTAATCCCCAAGCTAGTCCGTTCCTTACCAAAAATTTCTTTTCTTCTGGCAATATTTGGCGTGATCTGGCTTTTAGTCTTACCCATGGACGGTCAATATCGTAACACTTACATATCCGAAAATGCATTGATGCCCTCACAAGCCTATTCATTTTTTAGAGAATCGGAGTGGAATTTTGTTCGTGGATATAGAGGTGAAATCTCGAATCATTTGAATGATTCAATGGAAGATAGACATAACATGATTGGAAGCTGGTTGAGTGATGTTGGTTACAAAGTGTCCAAATTTGAAGCTACATTGCCCTTCAATGATGAAATTCTTACAGGAAACGATACCCAAGTGGTCACATACGGAATCTACCATGTTCCAAAAGGTGATGATACTGAGGCAATGGTGTTAGTCGCTCCTTGGAAAACATTGGATGGAGAGGATAATATCAATGGATTGGCTTTAGCCTTGGGATTAGCAAGATACTTCAATCGGTTATCCATCTGGTCGAAGAACATCATTATTGTCTTTCCTGAAAACGGTCAAGATACTCTACGTTCATGGGTTGATGCATACCATACCAATTTGGATCAAACTGGTGGGTCTATCGAAAGTGCTGTCATATTAGAGTACCCAACTGACTCAGACGGTTTGGACTATATCGAATTGAGTTACACTGGTGTGAATGGTCAGTTGCCAAACTTAGATTTGATAAACTGTGCAGTGATGATCAGCGAACATGAAGGTTTTAGAGTGTCATTGGACGGAACACCTAAAGGCCAATTGTGGGCTAATGATTATTCAAGTAGAATCACAACTTTAGTGAAGGGAATTTACTCGATGGCTACTGCTGGATTACTACATGGTCTAAATGAAGGTGGTGGTAAGGGTTGTGAGGCATTCAGTGGCTGGAACGTTCAAACTATTGCCATTAGAGCCATAGGTACAGAAGGTAAAGATATCACCACTTTGGGAAGAGTGCTGGAAGCAGTGTTCAGATCTGTCAACAATTTGTTAGAGAAATTCCATCAATCGTTCTTCTTTTATTTGCTATTAGCACCTCGTCAGTTTGTGTCCATTGGTAATTACTTACCAGCTGCAGTGTTAACCGCCTCGGGATTTGCCATTGCTTCGTTATCTTCACTATTGACAAACCACAACATCAACAATAGACATTTATTGTTCAATTCTGAAGTTGTCAAGATTGAAAATTCACCTTTAATATACGGATTAGTTGCGTTTACTATAATAACCTTTTTAATGATTATTTTTGGAGTTTCGATGATTCAGATATTCACAAACAAAATCCCATTTGATGATTTGCACAAGGATGAATTTATGAAATTGACCTATTCGATCATTGCATCCAGTTTTGCTATAACGTTGTTACCGCTAACAGTGGTGCCTCTTGTCAAATTTAAATCTTCAAAAGAACAATCACAGTTTGTGAGAACTTTAAATTCATTTTCATTGTTTTACCTGGCCTTCTCTTTGATTGCCTTGATGGTTCTACATTTCTCGTTATCGTTCTTAATCTCCATTGTGGCATTTCCTTTAACTTTTATCAGATATGGACCATTAAATAAAACGAGAAAGAATATCGTTTGGTTGTTCTTGTCCTCTCCATTCACTTGGTTGTTAATTCTGGGATTGGCCAACAAATTGGATTTCCAGTTGGATTCACTAAGAAACCTAATTCAGTACTTTGAGTTCTCACTATTGATTAACGAGATCCAGGATAAGATTCTCACGATCGATCTAATGGACAAGGAGTTGTGGATGGGACCTGTCGATTTGTTCTATGGGTTGGTCACCGGTTACGTGAGATTACAGAACTGGGCATGGTTGTTTGTCAGTTTTGCATGGCTACCTGTTTGGTGTTGTAATGTATTAGTTTCCTGTATTGATGTTACCATCACAGATACAGTGGATGAGGATATTACAAAAAATATATAATTCTAAGAACTAGATGTTATATAGTGCATACTGATATGTATTTTGAAAGAATGGCAACAAAGTATTTCTATAGCTTTTGAAGGAAAAAAATATATATTATTTATTAAATTAAAAAATTTGAGAGGAAAAACAAAAAACTTCAGGCACAGAAACAGGCAAAAAGTCAAAATAGAAGGAAAAAAAATAACGTTTTGGAGTAGGCAATAAATCTATTCATTTCACACAAAAACACACATAAACATAAAAACAAACAGGAACATATATAGATAGACACAGTCGAGCTTAATGGCGGATAACGGATAACCCAAAGGGATCAAAGACTGACTAAATACAAGAGAAATCATCTGTACTCATCCATGAATTTAGCATGGAACACTTTCCAGGTGTCGATCCATTCAGTACCTGGAGCCAAGAAAGTGGTTCTCACATGCCACGTGCCTTCAACTTGACCAAAACCAGAACCAGGAACAGCACAGATACCGGTGTGATCCAACAATTCAGAACAGTAAAATTCATCAGGTTCCATTCCTTGTTCTTCAGCCTTGGCGTACACTTTTTCGGATAAGCTGATGTTAGGGAATAAATACATGGCACCTTCTGGTTGTTGACAAGACACACCCTCCATCTCCGAGAATGCGTCATACAGAGCTTTAGATCTTTGAGCTAAAGCTTGATGGATGGATGTAGTTTCATTCTTGTACAATTCGTATGATTCGTCACCTTCTTTTGGTGGGTTGATCATCAACTCCACCAATGCTTGACCCGACACTGGAGGACATAAGGAGATTGAAGCTAATTTCAAGAGTTGAGCACGGACGGAGTCCTCAAAACCTATCAACTCCATGTAGCCACCTCTTTGACCACATTCACCGGAGATACCTTTCGAAGTAGAATGCAAAGAAGCCAACTGAACCTGGCTGTACAAACCTTTTGTATCGTGTTCTTGCAATTCACGTAAAACTTTCTTAACTGAGACAAACTCACCACGGAAAACGTTCTCTTGATAAACTTCATCTGCAATGACAACAAGTCCATATTCTGCAGCAACAGTTAACAATTCGGCAATTGCGTCAGGTTTCAAGATGGCACCTGTTGGGTTACCTGGGTTGATAACAACCAAGCATCTTGGAGAGACACCTTTGGCCTTGGCATCTTCAATGATCTTAACCAATTCTTTAGAATCGATCGACCAATCGTCAGTTTCATTCAAGTAGTATGGTAGCGCAGTTGAGTTGTTTAAAGCTAACGAGGCTGTGTATAGAGGATACTGAGGGATTGGAATCAAGAAACCAGTTTCTGGACCTAACGACATCAAACCCAATAAATAGGAGACAGCAGTGGATGCACCAGCAGTTAAGAAGATATCTTCTGGGTTAGCAGAGTAACCATCTCTCTTTGAGATGAAGTTTGCGACGGATTCTCTAACGTACTTAACACCTTGAGAATGAGAATAAGCACCAACGGAACCGATATTTTTCAACAAATTTTGGGATCTTTCAATCAAATCTTTAGGAATAGAATCTGACAAATTTGGGTTGTTGATCAGTTCTGGGTATTGTAGCATGGCCAACACTTGTCTATAAAAAGTTAGAGGTTTTTGGTCGAGTTGTTGAGGGTTACCGATGTTGGCATTGATAATCTTGTTGAATGGTAGTGAGTGTGACTCATTGGCCAATCTAGTTCTTAACTCCTCAGCCTTGGTAGGAATTCTACCTCTGACGGCATACTTAGCATTCAAAGCATGTGGGTTAAGATCCGAAGCCAGTAATCTAGCAGCTGGCTTGAAAGAGGAGGATTCAACATGCTGTTTTAAGGAAGCAGAAGACATATTTCTAATGAGTATGGATGAGTATGAAGTAGTGGTATACTTAGTAGAGGACGAAGATAGTGATTTAGGGAATCTTAGCATCTTTATATAAGAAAAAGAACGGAAGCAAAACAAAACAGAAGAGAAAAGCTCTTATATTGATCAGTGAGTGAATACACTAGCAGTGGTACCGAAGGCTGTTGATGTGACAATTAATTCAACCCGGGTTATGAATCTATGTACGTATGTATGTCAGTGTGCCTAGGTGCTGCTGCTCCAAGGGAAAAAAGAAAGAAAGGAAGAATTTCGCCAGGCCAGCAGCGGTGACTGATCGATCCGCAGAGTTAAAATTTTCACCACGGCGGCGGGGTGACGTTGACAGGAAGAGCAGCAGCCGCGACAGCCAGGGCGGCTGTGGTTGCAACTTGCACCGGTCGGCGGTCGCGGCCAATTGATCGATCCGAATTATCTGAATATCGTTTCTGCCGCTCCGTGCTGCGCGGGGAGCGCGGCCGGCGACTTTCCTTTTCGGGCAGAACAGCAGAACAGCGCAGCGGTACTGTCCCGGTCCCGGTGCTGTTGGTGTTGCCACTGCCACTGCCACTTCCCCGGGCGACTGGGGCGTCGCTCTCGATTGTCATCGTGGCGGCTTCTGCCAGGATAGGGATACGGGAGAAGTCCTGCTAACCAGTTCCTCCCTCGCCTGGAACTGTGCTTGTAAGCTAGCTGGAATTAATGAATGAAGCAACTTAGCTAGCAGGGAAGCAACGATCAGTATACCTGCATGTACATATACATATACATATACATGCTGCCCCCAGTTGCAGTACACACCACACTGGACAGCATGCTGGACGTAAGTATAATTTGTGGTAGCGCTGCTCGGTCCCCACCCCTATCGAGCCAATCAGAGCGTATGTCTGCGCAGATCAGTGAGCGATGCAACCACTGTAAAAAACTGACTGGTTTGCTGTGTGGAGAGATCATCTTTTTTCATGCCTGGTCTTGGCTGCTGCTTTGTTCCCCTCTTTATTTCTTTCATTTTTTTTTCTCCGGCAGTGTCATCTGTTTTCAAAAAGGATTTAACGCTGTTTGAATGATAGGGATGCTCTGATTTTTTGGCTAGTTAGTCACTTTTCAGGTGGTGCTACTTTGATGACCTTTCAAACGACAAAAGTTATCACCTGTTGTGATTCAAATGCTGCTTTGCTGTTCCGCAACTGCAAGCAAGCAAGCAAGCCAACCAAAGCTTTGATTCAATCAGTTTGCCCCTAATTTGTATATCTCTCAGACAATTTTTTTTTCACCTGATCTACGATTCTTTCTCGTCCCCTGGCTGGTCCACGTTCTTTTAGTTGCCATTACAAACGTTTTAACTTGGTCATCGTTTATTAATCTAAGAACAAAAATGAACTCTACATTTAAAAAACTGTAGAATTCTATACACAAAAAACAGTAAGAGAGATAACCTTATCTCAAACGTAATACCTTTTAAACTGAAATGGATGACTTATTTGGCTTTTCTCCTTCAGTGTTAACAACTTCAACACTAGTAACTTCTGATTCAGTATCGGATGAAGTGGCCTCCTCGGTTAAAGACAACTTGTGTCTCTCACCTGCATATTGTGGAATCAATTTCAAATCGTATTTATCCAAAATGTACACGGCAGTGAAAATAATATTCGCGATAACGATCATCCCTATATTGACAGAAAACCCTTTCACAAACCTAGGGGCATCAGCAACGTCCCATTGCAAAGGAATACTAAAGGCATTACAGGCGTATGATAAACAATTCATCGAAGCCAAAACCAAAGCTTTCTTCTCAACGTTGTCACGACATAAGATAGCTGCCCAAGAGTAGAATAATTGTGCCAAACCATCTCTGAAAAACCCTTCAAGAGCATAAGCAGT